>PJEX01000228.1:59373-70792 GCA_005350895.1 Colletotrichum tanaceti
GGGGGGGGGGGGGGGGGGGGAGGTGCGGAGAAAAGAGCAAGGCTTCGTGTTGCGCTCCGTCGAACCGGCCATGAGGGGAAAGCGGGGTCTCTGTGCTTCTGTGTGTCTCTTATGTTCTGCCCACTAATACCACCTGTACTACGTATGTACTGTCATCCTTATTACTGCCGTGCTGTGGTTGTCTGTGGTTGCCACGGCAGTACACGGATGGATATGTATGGACAGGACAGACGCGTTTTGGGGTTGGAGAGAGAGATGTATGGTTCCCGAAGGAGAGGGAACAAGACGGAGGAACTCGTCGCTCGTCCGCGTTGAACCACACACACACACACACACACAGCCCGAGAACCGCGACTCGAAATGGCAACCCGGAGCATGCTGCGTCCGCAAAGGACAACAAGGCCCGTTCGGCTTTGCCAGTCTGGCCCGATGGCCTCTTGCTATATGAAGACGACGGCGGACCGGCCATGTCTGTAGGAGGGAGGTGAATGTGTCTGATTTAAAGAAAGCACCATTGTCTCATCATTGTGCCTGCTATTCTCTTCGCTCTCATCTCGTCTCGCCTCGCCTCTCTCGTGATAGTTGTTTGCACTCCGTGTAAGCAACAGAGTCACAGGCTATCAGACAAGCTTTACTCAATATCATCTCTCATCACCCTTACATCACATCACCACATCACATCACTCACTCACTTACTCATATCACTCACTCACTTACTCATATCACTCACTTACCTACTCACTCACTTACCTACTCACTCACTTACCTATTCACTCACTCACTCACTCACCTACTCACTCACTCACCTACTCACTCACTCACTCACTCACTCACTCACTCACTCACTCACTCACTCACTCACTCACTCACTCACTCACCCACTCACTCACTCACTCACTCACCCACTCACTCACTCACTCACTCACCCACTCACCCACTCACCCACTCACACACACTTACACACACCAAAGACGCAATGAAGCTCTCCCTCGCCCTCCTCGCCGGCGCCGCGTCCGCCTTCCAGATCGGCAAGCCGCCCGTCCCGCAGGCCAAGACGACCATGACCGAAAACTTCCCCTGGCGCGACCCCTTCGCGGCCAAGACGGCCCACGCCGCCCACGCCGCCTACGCCGCCGCGTGCGAGGCCTCGGCCGCCTTCCCCGCGGCCCAGCACACCCTGCACGACCTCTTCGACTCCCCCCCCACGGGCCTCGCCCCCTGGGCCGACGGCCTCAAGGCCTTCTTCTCCGGCCGCGAGTACCCCGGCGGCTGGGCCGGCCTCGACCGCCACATGTACGACCGCAGCCTGCTCGTCATGCGCTACGCCGACATGCCCCTGCGCGTGCGCGAGTGGATCGAGGGCCAGGAGCGCGGCGGTGACGGCGGTGACGGCGGTGCTGACGGCGGCCAGGGGGACGGCAAGGGCCTGTTTGCCGTCTTTGACGCCCCGGCCGCCGTCGAGGGAGGGGATGGCGGCGACGGCGTCGACGGCGGCGGCGTCAAGGTCGCCAAGCGCGTCGTCTTCCCCGAGGACGCCGCCAATGTCGACCGCGCGCTCGACGCCGCGAGGGTCGCCATCTTCGCCCCGGGCGCGCTGTACCCCATCCTGCCCCTGTTTGTCGCCCAAGGCAGCGACTGTGAAGGTAAGAGTTCCCGATGGATGTAGTGACCATCAGCCCGCGTCCACCGGCCGACTAACGTCCCGTGAATAGCCACCCTCGCCGACCTGTCCAACTACCAGGCCGTCCCCCGAGACGGCGCCGTCGTGGCCTGGCCCGTCAGCCACTCCCGGCCCAACGTCGACAGCGACAGGCGGGACATTGAGTTCACCATCAAGGCGCGCGTGCTGAAGCTTAAGGAGGGCGCGACCGAGGCGGAGGCGGAGGCGGAGGCGGAGGCGGAGGCGGAGACAGAGACAGAGGCAGAGACCGAGACCGAGACCGAGACGAAGGCCCAGTCAGACCCGGCCAAGGATGAGTTGTAGCCGGCCGGTGGTGGGGACGCGTAGGAATTGGGCTCTGAGCCCTCTGTACATAGTATTTCTTGACTTACTTTACCGTACCGTACCGTAGGTACCGTACCATACCGCACCATAGTGGCCTCCGAGGGCAAAACGAACCAAAAGAAGAGAACTTATCTCGGGAGAACCTTGAAGTCTTCATCCATGCGTTGTTTGCCTTGGGGGAGAGGGTGTTTTCATTGCCGGTAGAGCGCGGCAACTTACATAATTCATAATTCGTCCGTACCAATCCGTGATTGTTAAGCAAGAGGAAACAGGGGTTCAAGAGGTCACTTTTGTATGCGGACTTCGGATCAAGCATTATTAATCCAGATCCCTGGCGCGGGGGTTTCCCCCCTGGAACTCCACGGAGTGCCATGGGTGGCTGGAGACATCCCACACCGGTGCTGACCGAAACCGGCCGGGCTCACCGAGATCCACCGAGGCTCATCCGGTGACCCACCCGTGCTCTTCCACGGCGTGCCACGGCAGGCAGGCCGGGACAGGCCGGGGCAGGCCTTGACGGACCTCGACGGACCTCGACGGACCTCACAGCGCCTTCCGTGGAAGCTACTTCCACGGCCATGGAGCCAGTTTGCGCCGGTTCGGTCGAACACGGACGGAGAAAGGGGGGAGGGGGGGCATAGCCCCCCTCATCGTTCAAACCCCACCGGCGATAACACCCTTGGGATGGACGTCCGGGGCAAAGCTATAGTAGAGTGGGAGAGAGAAGCCGTCCCTTCAGCATGAGAAGGACAAACCACACACAATCCCCTCCTCCCTCCATCTTCGTTCCCACATCTCCAACACTCAATCCAGCGCATACACAACAAACGCACCTGTCGACTTTCCGGCCCGTCTCCAATAACCAAACCAAATCAAACAAACTCACATCATCATCACTACCGCCGCCGCCGCCGCAATGCCCACGCGCTACAAGACCTCCGCCGCCAGCCCCGAGCCCCTGGCCCGGCCCCTGACCTTCCCCTTCTCCAACAAGACGGCCAAGAACCGCCTCCTCAAGAGCGCCATGGCCGAGAAACTCGCCACCTGGAGCAGCACCGAGCCCTCCAAAAGAGGCATCCCCACGCCCCAGCTCGTCGAGATTTACCGTCGGTACGTCCCAGAGAGCATATACATACATATACACATATGTAGATACATATCTCCTTCAAGAACACAACTGACGCCACCACCACCATCACCACCACCACAGCTGGGGCGAGGGTCCCAACAGCTTCGGCGTCATAGTCACCGGCAACATGGCGACCGAGTTCGACTACATGGGCGCCGCCGGCGACATGATCATCACCCCAGAGTGCGAGCCCGCCGGCGAGCGCTTCGAGGCCTTCAAGGCCGTCGCCGCCGCCGGCAAGGCCCACGGCAGCCTGATGGTCGCCCAGGTCAACCACCCCGGCAGACAGGTGCCCAAAAAGATCCAGCCGAACCCCATCTCCGCCTCGGCCATCAAGCTTGGTTCGTCCTCCCGTCTTCCCTTCCCCCCGTCCTCATAAAGCCTTACAACCGGTTTACGGCATGCATGCCGCATGAGAGAAGAACCCCCCGACTGACAAAAAGACAAACCCCCCCCCCAGAACCCAAGATGGGCATGGAGTTCGCGACCCCCCGTGAGGCCACAAAGGAAGACATCGACCGCGTCGTCGAGGGCTTCGCACACGCCGCCGAGTACCTCGACAAGGCCGGCTTCGACGGCATCCAGATACACGCGGCCCACGGCTACCTCGTCGCCCAGTTCCTCTCGCGCACGACCAACAAGCGCACCGACGAGTACGGCGTGCAGACGGTCAGGAACCGCACGCGCCTCATAGCCGACATCGGCCGGGCTATCCGCGCGCGCACGTCGCCGGGCTTCGTCCTGTCGGCCAAGTTCAACAGCGTCGAGTTCCAGGACGGCGGCGTCACCCCCGACGAGGCCCGCGAGCTGTGCGAGAGCCTGGCGGGCCTCGGCTTCGACTTTCTCGAGCTCTCGGGCGGCACCTATGAGAGCCTGGGCATCGAGTGGAAGAAGGACAGCACCCTCCGCCGCGAGGGCTTCTTCCTCGAGTTCGCAGACACCGTCGTCAAGGGCCTGGGCGACGCCGCCACCCGCAGGACAAAGGCCTACATCGTCGGCGGCATGCGCTCCGTCGGCGCCATGGTCGGCGCCCTCGACGTCGTCGACGGCGTCTCCCTGGGCCGCCCCAGCGCCTACGAATTCCGCATCGCGTCCGACATCCTTGAGGGCCGCATCACGGCCGCCATCCGGCCTGCGGAGATGATCGAGGATAACTTTGTCGTCGACATGGAAGCGGCGGGCGCCAACATCCGCCTCGTCGGCGAGGGCAAGGAACCGTTCGACGCCAGCAACCCCGAGGCCCTCAAAGTGTTTGCTCAAGACATGCAGGCCTGGTACGCCGACTTGGTCGCCGACGGCGATAAGATCGAGAGCTACGGAACCGTCCACTATTCCGGCAAGACTCTGCCTTACGGCACAACTGCGGCGGCCTAGTTGGGGTTTGGGGAGGAGAATGGTAGTAAAGACATAGACGCAGACATTCCTGTATGCGTATATATCTCTTGAGGCTCATGGAGAATACTGTCTGCATGACCGATTTGACACGCACCTATACCACCTACCTTTCCATGTCGATGTTCAAGTTTGCTTTTGAGTGGCGCTCTTGACTGATACGAGATATTCCAGTACGGTATCCGTGAGCTGGCCAAGAAGCGTGTCCAACACTTTGTTGCGCGTTACAACATGGTCCAACCGGTATCCATTATTGGACCATGGTCCGTTGCAAAACACCAGAATATGAAGACCCTTGGCCGGAAAGGATCAATCTTAACTATTTGGCACTCAGGGAATGACCGACTGAGACTAACGGGACGGACCCAAGCAGCTTGGAGAATCGCGGGGTGTGGCTTGACGGTGGTCCACTCGCCATGTCTTTGGACTTTGGATTTGTAATCTCGGCCACCTTTGCATGGATACAATACACGCATGCGTGCGGACGATCCCGGCCCCTGTTTGATCCTTTGGATTCGCATCGGTGACTTAAAGATCCACGCCTCGAGCGTCCAATGGGCAATGTCCCTTTAGAAGAAGAAAAAAGACTCCGAGACGTCTTGCTCCTCGACATTTATTGCCCCCGTCCCGCCTGGTTCACGGTAACTCAGGTGACTGGAAACCCCACGGTCTGAAAAGTGAGAATCGATCGATATGGAGACTTCATCACAACGCCGCAAGGGTGAGTTGAATCGCTTGGGCCCTGATGACTGATGACCCCACACGTATTGGGTGCGAGGAGGTCTCTCGACTAACACGCATAGCATGCGACTTGTGCTTCGTCAAGAAGATCAAGTGCGACATGCTCAAGTCGGCATGCTCCAACTGCATCTTGTACAAGACTGAATGCAAAACGACTCCGGTCCGCCGTCGGGTGACACCGGCCAGAGAGCGCCAGCAGCAACAGCAACAACATCAACCCAAACAGGGCACGGCTGGAGGAGAGTAAGCTGGCCCCCAGACCTCTCCATGTCCCCCCTAACCTCTTCGTCGATGCCGGTCGTGAATGTCTGACAGTCGGTGTAGCCCCACAAAGGTCGAGGAGCTGGAGAGCCGCCTGGCTAGGATAGAAGAGCAGTTGCAACGCGCACTCGATGCCAACGAGCGTCTTTCGAGCCAAGCTCCGCCGCCTCCCTTCGCAGCCACATCGAGGAAAATGGAGTTGCCAGCGGGCAGCAGCGGGGCATCAGGGAGCCCGGGGAACCCGGGCAACCCGGGCAACCCGCCAGACGACACCGACTTCAACAACGCCCCTTCGTGCAGCCCGAGCCCGAGCCCGAGCCCGAGCGAGTGGGTCGTGGAGCCGGAAAGACCAAAGCTGCCGCCGCCCGAGGACATCATGCCCGTCATCGACGAGTTCTTCGGCCGGTACAACTCCATCATGCCGCTCTTTGATCAAGAGACGTTTATGCGCATGCTCTCCGACTGGTACTCGCCGTGCTCGCAGCGGTCCCCCGCGGTGTGGGCCGCCATCAACATCGCCATAGCACTGGGGTATCGCTGCACGCTCAAGGAGCCGGGGGACGTCGATGCCCTGATAGAGGACCAGAAGGTGCTGCACCACATGCGCAACGTGCAGTCGGTGGTATCGGATCTCGTGACACGGGAGGAAGACTTGCTAGGGATCCAGGTCCTCGTTGGCATGGTTGTCCTTTTCCAGGGGACCAAGGACCCCAAGCCGGCGTCGGTTCTCATCGGGACGGCCGTCCGTCTGGCGCATCGCATGCAACTCCACGACAGAGATTCGCACCGCTTCTTCCCACCCGAGATCGCCCGGCAGAGATCTAGAGTATTTTGGATGGTGTATGTCATGGACAAGGTGAGTGTTTTGACGTTGTCGTCCCGTCGTACCCCCGTCGTAGTGGCGGTGTCGATACAGGTTGACGGGCTTGCAAGACTAAAGCAAACCGTAGGAAATCAGCTTGCGAGCCAAAACGCCGTCTTTCCAGCTCGACGCCGACATTGACCTGGCGCTTCCGGAACTGTGCCCCAATGACGGCGCTGGCATCATCGCGGCGAAGAGCGGCAGCGAGTTCAACTTCTTCCGGGCGCGGGTCGAGCTCAGCCACATCGCCGGCAAGGTGTACGACCTTCTGTACAGCACGAGGGCGCGCAAGGTGTTGAGGCAAGAGTCGCAGTCGCGGGTGACGAGGCTGGAAGAGATGCTCGAGAGCTGGTACGGCATGATACCGGCCGAGTTCCGACTGGAATCTGTGCTGCAGAACATTGATGCGCTGCCGGCGGTGCACATGTCGCTCCTATACCACCACTATTTCATGGTGGTCGTCATGACACACGGCATCTACTCGCACGACGCGGATTGGGTGCATCGCATCAGCTCGTACTGCCGGACGGCTATGAGGGATCTCGACGGAGTGCCGGTGGCGGCCAGCCTCAAGCAGAACGCCCCGATTCCGGACGGGTGGGAAAGGTGCGTCGATCTGAGCCGGAGGTGCATGAAGCTGTTTGCCGAGTCGCCCATGACGGACTGCAGCATCTGGACCAACTCGTGTGCGCACTTCTCAGGACTCATCATCATCCTGTCCAACATGTTTGTGTACCCGGAGCACGAGCATCTGGTGACGGACCAGGCGCTAGCCAGCCATGCGCTTCATCTGTTTGATATGATGCTGGAGGTGTCGAACAAGGACGCATTCCGCAGGCTCCACGTGGTGGTCAGGGAGCTTCATCGGCGGGCGATGGCGACGGTGGAGAGGGCGGCGCAGAAGCGGGACGGGCAGGCGGCGGCGGCAGCGGTGGCCGAGGCCATTAACAACAGCTTGCCGTTCGGGATGCAATTCGAGGAGGACGTCAGTCTCTTCGAGGCCGGCGACATGGGATGGTTCGATGGGATATTCGACGGTAGCGCCATTGTCGGTTCGCCGGTGACGGTTGGGTCTGAGACGGCAGACACGATTGAGGGGATACAGGAAGAGGTTTGCCGAGCGACCATGACCGTCGGGTACAGCCACTACTAGGCGGACGGGTCGGATGTGGTTCTGATGTTTTATTGGCGTTGTATTGTTGGGATTGATGTCGGGATCGGGAGTTCAAGGCGCAAGAGTTAAGGTGTAGATCCTTACCTATGTACATGAGGGATTGGGATACTGGAAGCCGGTACGGATAGTCAACCGGTATTCAATCGCGTCGACGTATCTGTCCGCATGTGAGTTGAGTTGGTGATGCCGCACATGGAAACGAGCCGGTGTTAAGTTGGTTGGTTGGTTGTACGATGGGAAATGCTTGATTGCGCTCACCAGCAACAGCAACAGCAACAGGAGCTTAAGCAACGATCTTTCCCGTTGTCGGACGGGCCTTCGGACGACAATGGGCCGAGTCTGGGGCATAGCGGGGTTATCGCACACTGTTTTCTGAGCTAATCTCCATCGGGAATGGTGGATGGCAGAGCTTCCGGGCGAGGGCCAATAGGGGGCAGGACGTTTCCAAGCGAGCAGGGGGGCAGGGGGTGCAGCGAGGGTGGAGTGGGGTAGTTCTCGTCATTTCCAGGTCAAGTATGGAAGGAGGTGAGCAGCCAGGCACACCAGGGAAGCAAGCAACTGCCACACCCACCCACCTAAACAAGCTACACAGCTTGCTGAGTGCCGAGTGTGTTATAAGCTATGCATGTACCTTACCTCTCCCTCCCTTGTGAAGGACCTTGAATTGCCGTGTTTGAAGAGAAAAAGCCAAATAGTAGAACGGACATGGCAGGAAGGAAGGAGGGTGGAAGGGGAAGGGAGAAGGCGGTAAGACAGACGGAAGGAGGTAAGAAGGCAGCTGTTTCAGAAGGAAGGAAGGTACGGACATTAGGTACCTACCTACCTACCGTACCTGTACCTGTCGGTCGTGGTGTGTGCTGATCCCGGGAGGAGCTCTCCTCCTTCCCTTCCCTCCCAACCTAGTGAGCAAACAGTCATGGCGTCATAGTTGAACCGTTGATTCTTTTCGTCCATCATACGTACGGATACATGATCCATTGTAACCGTCATATCCACCACTACAACCCGGCCTCATCGTACAGGAGTACGCATACAATTCACATATACCACCGACCTGCGCTTTACTTGCTCCCTTCAGTTAGGTACGCTACGACATAAACAGAATCGCCCGCCAGTTAAACTTCGACCCCCTAGTCCGTCCTACGAGTCAACACCAATATCGCCAATCCAACACACAATCCCATACGCCTAGGCACATCCACTGCAGCATACCCGTCCAGCCCATCCCATCACGCCTTTCGCCCTGCCGCCTCTCCCATTTGCTGCTGGACAAAGAGACCTAGGTTCCCCTCACCGGATCGAACCACCATTCTTATTCCTGTAAGTACCTCTAGATCACGTCCCGCCTCCTGCACCTCTCTCTCTCTCTGTGTGTGTGTGTGTGGCCTTGGCTTCCCTGTGCTTTATCTAACCTCTGTGCCTCTCAAGCCCTCTCGCCTCTCCCCGTCTACCGTCTACTATCTTCCGTCCCCCGCCGTTTACATCAGCAGTCAGTCGAATTACCCCTCGACTTCCGCCCCTCGTCGCATTTCTCCTCTCCCATTCTTCATGCAAACCGCCAGACTCCTCTTCCGCCACGCAAACATCTCCCGCCTATCCCTTGTGCGCCAACCCGCTCAGAAGAGATTCCTTTCAAGCACGCTACGAACCATGGCCGACTACAAGCTCAAGTCCGTCACCTCGCTGTCGCTCAAGCCAGGCGACAAGCAGGAGGTTGAGGTCGAGGGCATCGAGGGTGCAAAGGTCCTGCTTGTCAACGCCGGCGGCACCATCCAGGCTGTCGGTCCCAAGTGCACCCACTACGGCGCTCCCCTCGTCAAAGGTGTCCTCACCACCTCGGGCCGATTGACGTGTCCCTGGCACGGAGGTTAGTCCATTTCTCTCTCTCTTTCTCTCTCTCTCTGTCACACACACACTTACTCTCACGTACTCTCACGTACTCACTCTCTTCCCCCTTTCTCTCACACTCACACTCACTCAACCTCCCCTCTCTCTCTCTCTCTGTCTCTCTCGTCCTGCCACAGCCTAACTCGACCACAGCCTGCTTCAACGCCAAAACCGGCGACGTCGAGGATGCCCCCGCCCTCGACGCTCTCCCCACTTTCAAGGTCACCGAGCGCGACGGCGCAATCTACATCTCGGGCGACGAGGCCACCATCAAGGCCGGCCGCCGCAAGCCCAACTTCAAGTGCAATGCCGCCGGCGGCGCCCAGAAGGACAAGGTCGTCATCGTCGGCGGAGGCTCCGGCGCTCTGGGCGCCGTCGAGGGTCTTCGCAACGGTGGCTACGACGGCCCCCTGACCATTGTCTCCTCGGAAGGCTACTTCCCCATCGACCGCACCAAGCTGTCCAAGGCCCTGCTGACCGACGTCAACGCCCTGCAATGGCGCGACGAGGACTTTTACAAGAGCGGCTCCGTCGACTGGGTCGCTGATGAGGTCACCGACGTCGACTTCTCGGACCGCAACGTCACCACCAAGAAGGGCGACAAGATTGCCTACACCAAGCTGATCCTCGCCACCGGCGGCACCCCGAGGAACCTGCCCCTCCAGGGCTTCAAGGTCTTGGGCAACATCTTCACCCTGAGGACTGCTCACGACACCAAAAAGATTGTTGCCGCCATCGGCGACAAGGGCAAGAAGATTGTCATTGTCGGGTCTTCCTTTATTGGCATGGAGGTCGCCAACGCCACGGCCAAGGACAACTCTGTCACCGTCATCGGCATGGAAAAGGTTCCCCTCGAGAGAGTGCTGGGCGAGAAGGTCGGCGCCGGCATCCAAAAGAGCCTCGAGAAGAATGGCGTCAAGTTCCACATGAACGCCGGCGTCGATAAGGCCGAGCCGTCGGCTTCGGACGCGTCCAACGTCGGCGCCGTCTACCTCAAGGATGGCACCAAGCTCGAAGCCGACCTCGTCATCCTCGGCGTCGGCGTTGCGCCCGCCACGGAGTTTTTGAGGGAGAACAAGGTCATCCGCCTCGAGGACGACGGATCGATCAAGACGAACGAGAGCTTTGAGGTGGTGGGACTGAAGGACGTGTACGCCATTGGCGACATCGCCACGTACCCCTACCACGGGCCTGGGGGCAACGGCAAGTACACACGCATCGAGCACTGGAACGTTGCGCAGAACGCGGGTCGCTCCGTCGCAAACAACATTATCAGCTCGGCCGTCAAGACGCCGCACTTCATCCCCGTCTTCTGGTCGGCCCTGGGGTCGCAGCTCCGGTACTGCGGCAACACGGTCGGCGGGTGGGACGACATTGTGCTGCAAGGCAGCGTGGAGGAGTCGTCCTTTGTCGCGTACTACACCAACGGCGAGACGGTCGTCGCCATGGCTTCGATGGGCAAGGACCCGGCCATGGCGCAGTCGGCCGAGCTGATGTCGCTGGGCAAGATGCCGTCAAAGTCGGAGCTGGCCAAGGGGTTGGATATTACGGCCATTGGTCCGGTCGAGGCATGAGTTTGACTACTGGTAGTGGGTGGCCATTTGGGACAGAAGGCAAAGTGTAATGATGAAGATGGAGGAGACGTAAGGGGGGTGGCAGAGGGGGAGGACGTAATCTCTGCCGTAATCGTATTTTTTTACGAGGCATCTAGGCAACCAACCCAACCACTTATAAGTAATGTGACGATTTCCACGGCTCAAGCTAGTCCGTATTGGTGGTAATGGTGTTTTGTGGATGAATGATGGCTTGATGGCTTGATGAAACAGAACATGTACGGGACGATGAGCGCATGACGGGATGGTGGGCTCCGTTGCGAGACTCTAGGCGATTTGGTTTGCAGCCATGATTGGACCGCTCGGGACCGAACGCACAGACGGTATCCGAGCATCTCCGGGTGGGGCACCGTTG
>PJEX01000229.1:0-38867 GCA_005350895.1 Colletotrichum tanaceti
GGGGGGGGGGGGTATCGCTACGTAGGAACATGTATCCATTGCTCGCGGTTATATTATTTCCAACCATTTAAACTTCCGCCCGGTCAACGTGAGTGGCGTCGAAACCATTCTTCTTGCTCTCGGCAGCGGCAACACGGTCTTCAAAGCGCACCCCGGCGCTCCCGGTGCGCCAGGCGGGGACGTTGGCGTCGAAGAGGGCGTCAATCTCTTCGAGGGTCTTGCCGGAGGTCTCGGGATATGTGAAGAAGATGTGCACCGTCATGGCGGCGCAGAAAGTGCCAAAGATCATGTACGTCTTCCACTGGATGTTTGTGAAGGCGGGCGGGACGAAGAAGGCAAGGGCGAGGTTGAAAGCCCAGTTGCAGGCGGCGGCGAAACCAACACCGGTGGCGCGGTACTTCAAGGGGAACACCTCGGAGGCGTAGATCCAGCCGATAGGGGCCCAGGTGAGGCTGCAGCATGTTAGCGGTGGGATCCGGTAGAACGGTAATCGTGGGAACGAGGGAACAGTGGTACTCACCCGTAGACACCAACAAAGATGTAGCAAAGGGCAATAACGCCCTGGGCCGGGGCGCCAGAGATGGCCCATTTCAGATTCTCATCACCGTTCACTTCGTCGACGGGGTTGCCGTGGACCTTCATAACGGCACCGGTGGTGAAGTGGATGATGCAGCAGATGATGGCTCCGCCGATGAGGAGAGGACGACGACCGAGGCGGTCGATGATGGGCAGAATAGCGCCGGTGGTGACCAGGAAGATGACGTATTGGATGATGGACGATGTCAGGGCAGTATTGCCAGTCTGTGTAATCGGTGTCAGCTGTGCGTGTTGTTGATTGGCTTGGGGGGGGTGGGGGGGGGAGGGGGCATCATGTATCGTAGGAGGGCAGCTCACCATGCCAGCCATGTTGAAGATATATACGAGGTAGTACAACATGACGTTTCCTCCGAGAAGCTGCTGCCAGACCTGAACACTGCATCCGGCCAGGGTCCGCTTCCAAACCCGAGGACCAAAGAGACCCAGGACGCCAATGTCTTTGGACTCGGCGGCAACGCGGGCGGCGTCCTTGACCTCGTCGAGCTCGGCGAGGACAACGGGCGCCTCGCGATCACCGCCGGCGTGCAGGTGGGCGAGGACCTCATGGCACTCTTCCCAGCGGTCCTTCTGGGCCAGCCAACGGGGGGACTCGGGGAAGAAGAAGAGGGCAACGCCAAGGATGAGGCCGGGAATGCCCTGGACACCCCAGGCGATGCGGAAAGCTCTGGGGCTGTCGATGGTGACGACGCAGGCGTACGAGATGAGGTACATGATCAGGATGCCCCACTCGATGGACCATTGCTGGATGCCGACGATTCGGCCGCGGATTCGCGAAGGGGCCAGCTCGGCGAGGTAGACGCAACACTGCGAACTGGTGATGCCGATGGCGAGACCAATAACGACTCGGCCGGCGATGAGGTGGCCGACGTTCTGGGAAGAGCACTGGAGTACGGCACCGATGATCCAGATGACGGAGGCGAGCTTGAGGGCGCCGCGGCGGCCCCACCAGTCGGCGATGAAACCTGCGACCAGAGCGCCGACGAGAGAGCCGCCGGACATGGAGGCCGTGATACCTCCCTGCAAAGTGGAGCTCGGGAAGCCGAAGTATTCCTTGTATGAGTCGGCACCGATCCAGGCACTCATGGAACTGATGTCGAAGCCGAAAAGCATACCGCCAATGGTGCCAAAGGCGGCGAGCGCTGGACGAGACTGATCAGCACGCAGACACCGGGGGGCAAGGGGGCAGGGGAGTGAGTGGTGGCGAGGAAGCCAAGACCGGGGTGCATACCGTAGATGTTGTAGATGCAATACATGACGGGCGAAGACGAAGATGCGGGCAGAGCAAACAGATCATAGACCGAGGCCGGATCGACGACGTGACAGAGGACTCTGGACAGGGTGAAGGGGGAGGGAGGCCAACGAATATATACAACAATGCAACCGTCAGCGTAGCCGAACGCAACACACGGGAAACCGACAAGTAGCACCGAGGCGAGCCTTGGAAGGAAGAATTTACACGAGGCGACTCCACCCACGCATACCTAGTTTGTTCAACAACTAGGTAGGGCAGCGGAGTGGAAAGCATACGTCGCGACGCCGTCAAAAGGAGGGCATTTGGGCGTGGCCCGACGCGCGAAAAGCAAGGCTACATGTACCGACAGGCGGCGATGAAGCCAAATCAGTCTTGAAAGGCTGCAAATGCCCTGCGGTGGTTGTCGTCTTGTGTTAAGCGCACGTATGAGAGGGCAAGGAAGCCGGCGGCTCTGGGGCCGGCGACGTCATATCCGGGGGAGGAAGCCAAAGAAGGGCCTGTTGGTGTTTTGGTGTCGGTCCAGGGGAGAGCAAGCCGTGGAGATGTTAGTGTGGTGTGTCGTTCCAAGCCCGGGATGATGGCAGGGAGGAAGAGGGAAATCACGGGGCCAACCGCCGAGAGACGCCGTGGACCACTCGGCCGTGGGCCGTGAGGGGAAAAACCGGGATGACAAGGGGGGGTGAGGGGGATGGATTTGGGGAAAATTGGGGGTGGACAAGACATACCCACGTACCTAAGTAACTAAGGGACGTAGTGCTGTATCGAGTTGTTGTCCGGTGGAGGTGGAAGGGAGACAGGAAGGAAAAGGGAGCAGGGGAGGAGCAGCGGGCGGCCTCTGCTGCAAAGAACGTAACCGACCCAGTCATGATTCCCGTAGAAAAAAAAAAAGCCAGTTGGCATCGGCCTCCTGTCATGGTTTCTACTACGTACAGGTAGTACAGGCACAGGTAGGCATGTTTCTTGGTAAACTCTTAGCACGGACACTGTCCAGAGCACTATTTGGTTGTTCGTTGGAGAATGCAAGGATTCGCGGTCGGTCAGGTCAGGCGCCAAGACAGACGAGGTGGGGGGGAGGTAAAGTGGATCCCCAGCATTCGTGGTGCCTCGGGCAGACAGTCAAGGGCTCTGGAAGGATTTACGTCATGTCTAGCCCGAAGAGGGAAGACACAGTCCGTAAGTGGGTACTCCTTTAATGCGTCCGTACCTGCCTGCAGTGTCCGGTTGTGGCTGCCGCCGTGTCAAACGGTGCCGGGGTTGAGGTTCGTAAGGAAAGAACGTCTCGAGGGGGAAGAGGAATCGAGGGGATCGGGAGAATCGGGGAGGCAAGAACCGGGAACGGGGCTACTCGTTCGTCAGAGCTACACACGTGATCACAACACTAATTACTAAAGGGTGCATGGGAAAGAAAGTAGGTATGTTTGTTGTGTTCCCACGTGTAACTTGAATGAAAGGATGGACTTTACTCTGATTTCACGACGGTAGGAGCTATTGCACCCCGAGAAACGACTCTGCAAACCAGAGAAACAACAATACAATTACCCCCGTTCGGGATTACACAGGCTCGGCACTTACCATCGCCCAGGGATCCTTCCTCCTCATTTTGGCCTCGACTCAGCACAGGGCGAAGCGTAATTGTCCAGCCATCTCAGGGACACTTTCGATGCTCAAGACGTCCGGTTCCAGCCCGCTCTCGTCTTCTTTCGCGCTCCGTACACTCAATTTGTCACCAAAATCGACGCCTTTAGTTATAGGCAACAACTAACGCCTTATATCTCATAACACAATTCGACCCCCCCCCCCCCGACCCCCTCCCGGGCCCTATCCCCGTGGTGAGCCTGTCATAGCCGACGATGGACCTGAGAATCAGATAACAACCACTTCCTCCAGTCTATCAACGTTTTCGACACCCTCTCCCTGCATAATTCCATGCACGTAGCATTCCCCGACAAGCCTTCGTCTATCAGTGCCGGCAGTTCTCATGAGAAATGGCACGTGGCACCCATCAAAAACAAGCACCTCGTCCCCCGTCTTGACATTCTCTGGGAACAACCCTAGATACCCCTTGCTCGTGATACCCAGACGGCGGTTCGTCACGGCCCGGGCCATCGCCGTCTCAATCTCCTGAAACGTCTTACCCGGGGTGCGTGATGCCAGGTTCTCCAGCTCGAGTCTGCCCTTCCCCACAGGCCGTCGCTGTCGCACTGAATACGTCTGGCCGGGAAGTGACGGCGACAGGCCCGTAGTGGCGTCCAAGAGAAGACTGATGATCTCTTCATACGAGGACGGCGCCTTGGCCATGCCTGACTCGTCTTTGCCGGCCACAAGAGCGTGCCAGAAAGCCGAGAAGACGGTGTCCTGTCCAGGGTAGTCTTGGAGTTGGCGGACAAAACCGAATAACCCCAGCAGCGTCTTGTTGTCAACGGCCGGATTCGTGTAAGTCAGGTGGCAGGCGGCAAATGGGTCACTCGTCCTGACCACGGTGTCGACCGAGATGCCTCGCACGCGCAATTCGTCAGGTCTCTGGCTGTCCACGACCACATCAGTCTTACCTATGGCCGTCTTGAACCGCCCGCTGGCGTTGTAAACGGCCCTCGTCGTAGTCGAGTATCCTAGCGAAGCTGTCCGGCGGGTCTTTCTCCAATCCGGCACCCAAGAAGGCAGAGCTGGGGACTCATGGTCAATGGATGTGAACACCGCTGTTATCCTCCATCCCGTCGGATCATTGGACAGATGATGAGCGGTCAGATTGCGATAGAGCTCAACATCGGAGAAGGTGTCGGCGTAGTTTGCCTTCACCGCAGACCGGTCAGAATCTTGGCACACTCCTAGAAGGCCGTATACCTTATCCCGAGAGTCGTAGCACTGGGCCTCTCGCGAGTCCACCAGGAGCTCGAAAAGCATGACGCTGACGCTTTCGAAGCTCATTTTTAGAGTGCCGAGATGCCACGCCGATTGGCAAACATCCCTGCTCTCGGCCACCCGCATGTCGTTGGAGCTGAACTTCTGGGTCAACCATCGGGATATCCCGCAGGTCGAGAGGTGCAAGCAGGCCCAAGACAGCACGTCCCATGTGGTGATATCACTGCCGCATACGACCCAAGCATCTTTGGAGAGAATCACCTCCTGGATGATCCAGAGTCGCGTGAACCAAGGCCGGGAAAAAAGGTCCCACAGAGCCTTCCAGACCTCTGCGTCAGGATTCGGAAGACTGAGCCGCTCGAACTCCATGGGCCCGACGTCTCTCTCCGTGAACTGCAGGAGCTTTCTGACGTCTTCCAGAAGCATTATGGCCGAAGCCGAGTTACTAGTCGACTCCCCGAGCCAGATGGCAGTGTTCGTGGCGTTTTGATAGATCCTGGTCATCAGGGGAATCTGCTGCTCCTTCTCCTTGTGGTCTTCTTGGTTGATGCAGATCTGGTCAATCCACATGACGACTGGTTCATCTTCTCTCCGAAAAGCTCGCAGTGCTGCTTCGAGGGACGTGGTGATGGCCTTGCGGTAGCCGTCGCAGAGGATGGCGCCTTCAAATACAGGCGGGCCCCAGGTGTAGCTGAGTGCTGTATACGAGACGGGAGTGCCCAAGTTGTCCTGGTCCAGGGAAACTGCGAATCTGCCCTGTAGCTCGAGCGAACAGTGGTGCAGGCTACCTTGCAGACTGTCGCTACCCATCCCCGGCTTGATCTCGAGCACGCGGATCTCGTAAGGATCGACGATGGGCCTGTACGGGGTCGATGCGTCAGGCACACTTAGTGCGACAGCCGGTGTCTTGGTTGAGGCCCAGGTGCGCGCGCGATCAAGGTCTGCCTCGCTGCAGGCATGGTCCCCGGCGGACGCAAGCTTGAACTGCTTGTCCACATCGTACGCTCGCCAGTATTCAGACGAGATGGAGTTTCCAAAGAACTGGACGTTTTCGTCCGCCATGGCGAGTTCCGAGAGCCGAGTGTGGCGGTGATGTCGGATGGAAAGTTGGTGGGTCGGCCCCGGTATGTCAGCAAGATGGATGGGTGTCACTGTCAGCAAGGTGGATGGATGTATGAAAGTTGAACTACTGAACCAATCGTTTCCGGCGGAAGAGCAGCGTCAGATGATCTTAGAAGCCACGAACCCTTGAACGAGAGCCTAAACCGGGCTGCAGCGGAACGGAAGAGCCATATATGAACCAGGTTACATGGAGTGCAAGCATTGATATGCGAGAAACCGAGAATCGCTGACCCACCGGCATTGGGAGGCCAGCCGCAGCTTGCTAAGCAAAAGGATTCATCGTCCACTTCCAATGTTGCTTCACAAACTACACTTGGCTCAGCATTCTCACCCCAAGTCGACACGTTTAACTGTGGTAACTAGTCAAGTAGGGCCTTTTTCAGAACGTTAAATGCACATTGCGCCTACGAGGCTTACCTTTCTGAGTCAATCACCTGCTGCATCTAAAGGGCTGACTTAGACCAGACACCCCCGACTTCAATCTTACCTGGTGTGGCACCCGTCACTGAAAGGGTGGCCGCCAACAGACCGATTACGGCTCTCGTCAACACAACTCTACGACGAAGACGACCGACGACAAGATCAATAAAGAGGGATGATCTCCTTCCTTCGCTTCAGCTCAACCGAACAATCCAGACTTCCAAGTTCCAATCACGCTCATCATCATGCCAAGAATCAATGAAAACCATCCAGAAGGCAAGCATCACCTCGTGGCCCCGGAATCGAACCGCATCCAATACCGGTCTTAGGTCATCATCATCGGAGGCGGCCCGACCGGGCTGCTGGCTGCGCTTCAACTCCACAAGAGCAACGGGCTGTCGCCTGTGGTCTGCGAAATCCGACATGAGCCCACAATGCTCGGCGGGGCCGTAGGGATTCCGTTCCACGGCCTCACAAGATGGGCGGGCCTGGAGAAGTTGGGGCTGGGGAAGAGAAGCCTCTAGCCTACGACGTTGGAGAAGAAGATGTTTGATGTTGCGTGCAATGATGAACATTAGCATGATAGCATCCCTGTTCTGCTTGACGCGTGCCTGCCCCGTAATGGAATCAGGGGAATTCGATTTGTTATCCACAGAATCGCATAAAACTAGAAACTCACAGAAGCCTGTAATGCAAAATAAGGCACTGAATCTATTTTAAGTGGATGAAAATGGCTGTTGGGAGAGGCTCTGGTGAGATGGCTTTATCTTATTATGGGGGTAGGGGGACGTCGTCGGTGCCGGTATGGAAAGGTGCACAATGACTGACCAAGCATGAAAGTGAGCTTTGTGAGCATTGAAAAGATGACGATGAAAGGGCCGTAGGGTACTTATTGACAAAAGTCTTCAACAGTCCTCAACAACGGCCTCAGTATTTGACGGGATGGCTTGAGGCAATAGCCGGGGCCAGATCCAGCGCTGAGGCGGCGGCGGTGAGTTCGTGGTCCCCCCACGTTCCAGCAATGCCTTTCTCTTTTTTTCTTTTTCGAAGCCTGGCCGCCCTGCGGTACCTGCGTCACCGGCAGGCTTCTGGTGGTCGGGCATGTACCTATCGGCGGCATCCGTTTCTGCCCCCACTCCGGTGCCCGAACTGAAGGTACTTTCCATCCGATGTTCAGGCTCCACCCGGCGACCAGCGGCCGGCCCCACAGCAGCGCAGCAGGTGCACCATCGCGCCCTTGTGGTTGACGAAGGGCGTATATGGTCTAGGGGGTTAACACGCCCTGGATTCAATACACTCGCAGTCTCATTTCGAAAACCTGGGGTTCGATCCTCGCCTTGCCCATGAGTTTTATGTCAAGACAGGACTCGGGAACGTTCTGCCCCTGTCAGTCTAGATCAGTGGAGGCATCTAAGAAAGCATCATGTAAACTTTCGAAATGGTCTAGAAGAGATGAGTTCTTGGTTACAAGTAGTGTGAATCAATTATAGTCTTAATCAACGCCGGGTTAGTGTCGTTGCTTCTTCTTGCCCGCGATTGCCTCTTCCACGCGCCGCAGACGTCGGACCCTTTGGCGGGCCCTGTAGTATGGATGCACTTGCCGATCTCGCGGTAGCCTCCTTCTCAACCTTTGCAATGAATGACAGGGGAAGGGATGTGTCCGCCCTGATCCCGACGCTGGCGGCTAAGTAGACATCTTTGAACGCCTCCCACAGCCTCACCTCGGTCGTGTTCGTCTCGTGACACGCCGGTCTCGGATAGTAGGGATCGTTGTCCCATAACCCCCTGACCGCCTTGTCAACGCCTTCTTCGTCCATCGTGATGTTCCCGACCTGGTTGAAGTCGAGGAGCCAGACCTGAACCGCCCGCTGCAGGCACTCCGGGTTGGTGTTGTTGTTGTTGTCGTCGCCGGGCTCTCGGTTCCAAGTGGTCCTCATCTCTGCCGGTGTGCCATCGTCGCCACCCCCCAGACCCTCCCCCGGACAAGGCGCAGCGGGCCCTCAGCTTGGGCGACGAGCCGAGGACGAACTCGACATCGAAGGCGTCGCACCGGACTCTCCAGTGCATGACCGCGAGCGCCTCAGCCATGGGCGCCAAAAACTGCAGTGGGGTCGACCCCAAGATCCTCCATCTTGTTTAGCGTGAACTCGAAGTTGCGCAGGCGGAAGTTGGAACTCGGCGCTCCGCAGCGAGAACTCAAAGTTGTGCACGGAGAGCTCGCCTCGAGGAAAAAAATCCAAAATTTGGAGGGGTTCGTTCTTGCTCTGCTGTTCCCCTTCTTAAGTTCTTAATACGAGAAGAAGAGGTCTTGTTGCCTGTTTCACACGTGTCTACAGCCACTATCAGGGGAACGCCCAGCGTGGCCTCTCATAGCCTGTTAGGTTTGTCAAGCATGGTTGCGGACGATGGGAGAGGCGTGTGGACTATGGTTATGGCTTTTGACTTCCGAGGAACCCCCTTGGTAGATGCGAAGTGTTACGCTGTATTCCGGAGCTGACCGGCCGAGTGGGTCTCGCGACATGATCCACAATTCCAGACCGATTCCGGATCGGCCTCGTAAGCGAAGCGGCCAAAAAGCCGTCCCTGGCGCGCGGGTCCCCGAGAGCTTTACTCAAACTAGCGCATCATTGCTGGAGCCTGCTTCCTCGACGTTTCCGCACGAAAGCTCAATCCTGCTGCCCATTCCGGTCACGTTGCAATTTGATCCGGCGATCTTTTTGTCAACTTCATTGAGATTTCTTAGGTTGGACAGCGGCTGCGTCAACCGCGGTACGCTCACCGCAATAGACTTCGATGTCACTGCCAAAGCCCGGCCGGTGGCTCTTGGTTTGAGCAGTTCAATTCCATGGACACATTTTCTAGGCTCATATGATGAATTCAAGGGGCCACTTGGACCACTCTAAGGAGGACGAGACGGACAGATGCTATGAAAGGGCAGTGAACGGGCAGAAGTTGGATTGTGAGACCCCTGAATACGGCATTGACCAGATCTTGGCCTGCCTCTTGCTTTGGTTCCACGAACTCAATGGTCGTATACGTGTTCAATGTGAAGACCATCAAGGTGGACCCTGGGCGGCAGAGAAAGGGACCGGGCCAGAACTTTCAGACACCCATAGACATTAGGGACGACTGTGACTCCCGCACTACTCGTCACGTCAGCTAGGGGTCACTGCCTGCACGTAAGACCATATAACGAACAACTAGGAGTTTAAAAATTTTGCAGCAGATTCTATTTTAGAATAATTAAATAAAAATTGTGATATAGGCCGGAGTCGGGGGTTTCGGGAGGAATAAAACCGATGAATTAGCCGCCGAAGTTGGACACCGCATGATATAGTAAAAAGAAACAATCAACATCAGAAAGAGCTGGAAAAGAGCAGACTCAACAGTACCCCAAGACCGTATCTTCATCAAAGCTTTCTCGGCCGCACGTTATTCCACGTGTTCGTCTTGTGTTTCTGGTCGCCCTGAAGCCGGTGCGGTCGCGGAGCGGCACTCACGAGCCTTGATCATTTCTTGGCGGCTCGAGGGCCTATGAGGCCGGTCACTCTGCCGCCAATGCTGCCACATAAGGTTCCGGATGTACTTGTAGAAAAGGCCGGAGTCTCAATGAGATCACGGACCCGGAACTCCAGAAAACGTGGCGGCCATTCATTACCTGTCATTGCGAGAGACGCACCACAGCAGCGGGGAGTCACCCCGGGACGTGAAATATGCATGAATTTTCGAAGGTGGATCATTGCAACGACTTTGCTGATTTCCAGTACCGAAGTAAAAAGGCTCTTGTCCAAAGCTCGTCTGCTCAGGTGCGACCCTCAGATGCTCACTTGATCTGCAGACACGTACACCCACCCGCGTGGACGGGTGAGAGAGAGGCGTGATACGGGCAGCGGAACGGTCTGCAGCCGTCTTTCCAGAACTCTACAAAGATAAGATGACTGACAATTAACTATTCCGCATGACCGTTGAACCGGGGAGCAATGTTTTCTTTTGCTGATGTTGGTTGTGAAGAGAGGTCCCGGTGTTAATCACCACGCGGGCAAGCGGCTCGCTCGTGTTCTCGGGCCGAACCGTGCAGATTGACGAAAACCTTAATTCAACTTGCCCTTCGGAAAATGGAATTACGAATTTTCTCAGTGCCATGCGCGAAAATGGCAGTTCTTGGAAGTTGATTCGTCGATGCCAAGTTCGTCTGATGCGAAGCAGAATAGGCGCATCCGGCCCCTCCGAGCGCCCCACGATAATTACCATCGCCCCTGCCACTCGGCTCCCTACCGACTGTAATTACACGAGTCGAGGGCACTTTTTGGTTACTTGGGGCTACAGTTCGTTCTGCATTCCCGCCACAGGTTTGAAAACAGTGGGTGGGATCAACACCCGGCTCGCAATGCAATAGACTCGGTCCGTCGACGGGCTGGTATGTCAGGCCGGTCGAAGGCTTGATGAACGATTACGATGACTCGGTCGGTTTTTTTGATTTCTGCTTAGTGATTCGAGTTTCTGGTGAAGGCCCGTCATACGTCGATTGGAAAAGCACCGCCATCAACCATCCCGCCAGCGACGAGTTGCAGTGCCGACGGCGTCCATCGCTCGCCGAGCACGTTCAGCTGAGCTGACGGACAATTGCCAAGCCCGTCGCTTCATGACAAGTATGCTGTTCCTGGCTAGAATCTTAGAAACTCACGCTCAGGTCCGGAGATCACGGCTGGTCCCCCGACGCTCAGGTCCGGAGGTCATGGCTGGTCCCCCGACCGCTCTGCTCAAAAGGCGGCTTTACCCAAAGGCTCAGCATGCCTCGGCTCAACCCATGATGCCGCCGGCGAACCCGAACAAACGTTTTGTCGTGGTCAGAGCTTTTAGAGTTTACTACTATGGTCTAGACCTCGACGTCAACGGTCTAATAGTCACCGGTAATTAGGATGGGAGTGTGACGCAACAACGCCCTGTCATACAACCAGCCAGTGGGAGCCAGGAATGCTGCATGGAAGCTCGTCTAGTGCGGCTTGAGAGGTCTTCACGACGTCACACAAGCACCAATAAATCGGGACAGCAAACTGATCGCCGATAATACATGGGGTTTCCGTACGATGTGTCAAGATGTGTTCGTACGCGGCACGCCTCACACAATCTCGTGTTCGCCGACTGAAATCTTCCGACATCATCGTCCCAGGGAGCCCGAGTTTGTTTTCCGGGGCTTCCTTCACGACGTCACCCAAGCTCTAGATCGGGACAGCGAACCGATCGTCGATGCATGGGTCTCCTTACGATGTGGCCCGTACGCCTCACGCAATCTCGTGTTCGCCGACTGAAATCCTCCGATATCATCGGACCAGGGAGTCTTTTTTCCATTAGAGTTTTTTTTCTTGTTGCACGTTACGTGACCGTTCCGACAACTTTGATAGAGGACCGATAGTGGCATTCGAAAGCGATAGCGAGACTGGACGAACGGCCTTTTTGTCCAGGACTTGACCGTTCCACGAATCAGGGTCCCAGCGTCATCGCCCTGGCGCCGAACGAGCGTGACGGTCCGCTCCGGGCCAGTTGCGCACGCTGAACCTCGAAAAGAGTTTCCCGACTGAGCAAAGCACACATGGTAGAGCCTGGGTAAGGACTCAGGAGCTTAGAGCATTGTCAAATTACGGCTTGCTCGCCTCGTTCAAGAAGCACAAGAGCGTCAACCCACGAAGCCTCCGTTTGACGCCTCCGAAACCCCGATAGACTTTCTGGCGCTTTCTTGAGACGACGGGACTTAACGTCATCGCCGTTGACGGCATCTTTTGAGGCCATGACACTTGGGTAAATTATCAGAGAAGTTGAACGGTTTACACTCACAATCGTCCCCTATAAGATGCACCACAGAATCCGCTCCAAGTCGTCCTTGTTTCTCTCCACCATCACTCCTCTCACTTCAACTCTTTACAGCTCTTCTCATAACCCACTCCGCCTACATCTTGAGCTCTGCTGAGCTCTGAAAAGTCCTCAAGATGAGGCTCCTCCAAGCAGTTCTTACGCTGTCGGCCCTAGCGGTCAGCATCGATGCCCTCCCACTCTCAGTTACCAAGAACGAGGATGGTCAGATCCAGTGAGTAATACCAGCTTCTGCCCGTACACGGAGAGGAGTCCGACTAATAGACCATCAGCGACATGTCAATCCACGCCACCAGCATCGTTTCGCGTCTGGCACCGCCACCACAGGCATTGATTCCCGAGGAAGACGCGTACGAGTACGTGGACGAATACGTCTATGACGGCGAAGTGGACGCCCTAGGCAAGAAGAAGATGATAAAGAAGAAGAAGAAGGTGAAGAAGGGCAAGAAGAAGGGCAAGAAGCCTTACGAGGGGAAACCCGACGCTGCTGACCGGATGCCCCCGCCCGCTGGCTTGCCGATTCCTGTGCCGGTTCCCGTGCCGGCTCCTGTCGTGCCGGTCCCTGTGCCGGCTCCTGTCGTTCCTGTCGTGCCGGCTCCTGTCGTGCCGGCTCCTGTCGTTCCTGTCGTGCCGGCTCCTGTCGTGCCGGTTCCTGCTAGGCCGGCTCCTGCTGTGCCGGCTCCTGCTGTGCCGGCTCCTGCTGTGCCGGCTCCCGCCGGAGCGGCCCCAGCGACCCCTCGCTCCGTAGCCAGGGGCTTCAAGGCGTAACTTGGTATTCCTTTTCAGCACGCGCGCGCTCCGAGTTTGTCGGGGTAGGAAGATCAGGAGCTGGTTCGAGAGGGTTGAGGCCGGAGCTGATGGTTGCTGGTTTCAAGCATTGGTTGTTCTCGACGGGTTTCTTGGGACGCGGCGTCTTCTAGCGTCTTTCATCTAGCGTTTTTCGTCTAGCGTCTTTCTTCATGTATTATTCTCTGTTCGATATACTAGCGGCATCTGATACATATTGTACAAAGGTCTTTGCATTGATCGTCGACCGATTACTGGCAACTGCATTTGTTGATGAGCCAGTGGCATGGGGTGGAGGTAGGATCAGTTGTTGTTTAATGAAATTCAATAAGCTTAAAGTCTGCTCCTCAAACCATGCGTCAGCTGCTCTCTTCTTCCTTTGACTTGTAAAAATGAGTAGGGGGGGGGGGGGGGGGAAGCAACCCCTCGCAGTAGAGTTTGGTGATAGTAGCCTACAACCTACTAATACGTACCTAGGTACCTTGGTATTAGATCTCGTCCATTAGCCTTAAACACAAGAAACTCCCCGCCACCAAATAGTCTTTCATGCATAAGGTCGTCCAGCACGTTTTTAGCGGTTTTTTTTAGCCCTTTTTATTACCCTCTCTTATGCATACAAGTGATTGTCAGTATCTTAAGTTGCAAAGCCAGTTTTATTAAAACACACTTGGCAACTTTATTCCTTCTAATAGATTCTGACAGGGAAAGCCTTCTGAACGGTAGCCTTGGTTAAGAGTGCCTCTGTGTTAGAACAGCCTACCTAATGGTTGTTTGTCGTTCCCATCTAATGAAACCCTTGGGCTGGATCTGCTGGTTTCTGAGAGACTTGTTTATAAGCCTCAAAATCCCCGTTACATAGATTCAGCCACTATAAGTAAGATATTGTCATTGGCAAGGAATTTGGGTAGTCTGGAATGTTGTTTGCCTTTATACTTGAACTCCTCATCCGCTAACCCACTTTTCCTAGACTCCATCATGTGCTCTATCTGTGCCCAAGCTCACCCGATTAGGATCCTCTACGGTATATGGCTTTTCGTTGGCGTAGCAATGTGTTTCCAGTGTCTCCGGGACCGTGCCATTCAGTATATACGCCTTTCCGATGGCATCTGTACAGTTGGATATGTCTTCTCGAGATACATGTCCGTATCCGTGGTGAACGACGAGCCGGGCATTCTGGCCCATCTCTTGAACCAGGTCCCTTGCGTTGCTCAAAGGCGTTGCCGGATCATGTGTGCCAGAGATGACGACCACAGGGTTGCGCAGCGTATGGTTCAAGTCCCCACGATAAAGGCCCGTCGGATCCGGCCAGTAAGTACTGAAGTGCCTGCACTGGAAGACGTATGGCAATTGGAGACTCCCCGAAATCCACGACTCCTCCGTCATGTTCTTCCAAAAGTGGTCCCACCAAACCAGCCCTCCTAGAGGTTGCGGCGAGTCGGATGCATCTGCACACACGACGAGAGACACGAGCTCTGTCGAGGAAGGCCTGGCAGTCGGGGAAGGGTCCGGAGCGTGGTACCAGAGGCGATCCAGGAAGCTTGCTGCCAGGGTGGTATTGCCCACTTCAAGATCGGATAGGAGTTGGGCGGTCTGAGGCCACCTCTTGGGGTCGTACAAGGTTACGTAGAGCACGAACATGATCTGAGAGTATGTGATGATTGCCGGTCCACTTTCTTCGGTGTATCCGGGGACCGGCTGAGCGATGAGAGACCGAAAAAGTCGCTTTAAACGAGTCTCCAACTCATCCACCGCCAGCGAAGTGACCCCTGCAAGTGTGCGTTTCGCCAAGGCACAGTTGCTCGGCCCAGCGTTGAGGCATTCTCTGAGGAATCCGTCGCGCCAAGCATCAGTGACACTGGCCAGCGATCCGGAGGCAAAGCCACCGAGCTTTCGATATTTCCTGACGTACTCTGTGCCGTCTAGACTCAGCCGATCAACACGGTCTGGAAACATGTTGGCGTACGTTTGCCCGATGGCGGTGCCGTAGCTGACGAAATAGCCCGTAAGCTCGTCTTCACCAAGCCGATCGCGGATTCTGTCCAAGTCGTGGGCAACCACCGAAGTGCTGAGAAACCGCCCGACATCACCATGCATCTTGTAGCAGGACTGGAACGTCGCGTTGTTCATTGCATCCAACGTCCTCAAATGGTCCATGGGATCGGCCAGTGTCTCCCTGTACTGGCCTTTGAGCAGTCGCCAGCGATCACGATAAGCATCGTGCGGAAAACACGTCAGAGACGGGAGCGACATGTTGACCCCACGGGGATCCCACCCCAGGACATCGTACTGTCCATTGCTGAAGCGCTCCGTCAAGCCTTCTGCTGCTTGCCACACCTGCCTCGTGCCACTGCTTCCCGGGCCGCCGGGCTCAATGATGATTGTACGCTCACTCTTCTGTCCGGGCGCAGGCTTCGAGACACCCACAGGTGAGAACCTCAAAGGTGACCGGGGTTGCAGAGGCTGGAGACCGGAGACCTGAAACTTGTTTACCGCCAGGCGAACGATGCGTCTATCGGACGCGTTCGTGTAGTCGAGGGGGAGGTCCAGAAACCCACACAAGTGAATAGCTCTTCCTGCGTATGGATCTCCAGCATCCAGCCCATGAGCTCCGTCTCGGACCGGCTTACCCCAGTTCCAATTGCGAGGATCGGGGTCCAAGAGCGCTGCCCATGTACGTTGTGGAGTCGGGTCGTCAAGAGGTGGGGGGACGGTTATGTTGGTGCAGGGAATGAAGCGCAAAGGGTTGTCTGGTTTGGGGAATCGTCCATACGGGGTGGTGGTGGGTGGATCGAAAATGGTTGCGCAAAGTTGTCCTTCATTCAGAAATAATGTATAATACAGAACGACTGAAGTGATCCCGGCGAGAATGAGAACAATGCAGGTAGTTGGAGTTGCCCGTTGGAAGAAAGCCACATTTCGAAAACCGACACGCTGGCTTCTGCTGCCGGAGGGCTTCATTGTGGAAATTGCAGCAAACACAAGGGACAACATACAAGGTTGATGATGGCAGATGGCATGGCTGGTGGTTATAACAAAATCGCTTGGATAAATGCCTCAGGTAATTATTCTTTTGGTTGGCTATTTTGCTGTCTCACACACATGTTCCGCCTGCATGTATTGAACTACCTACACTGTGTTTCCTGACCTCAACTTCCATGGTGTGTACTTCTTCGGTGTTGCGAGTTACAATGTGACATGGCGAACCAGTAAGTACAGATACTTACTTCCAATCCTCCGTACATGCACGCATCCATGATCCATCCCGCAGCCTGAATCTTGGCCCAGACATCTTTCGTGTTACGTTGATATGAAGTTGATAATCACACTACACAGTTTGACCAAGATGAAGACATACTGGTGGTCAGAAAACGTTCGAAATTGCATATTCAATGTAATCATTCTGCATAATATTGACAGCGACGAACGAAGACGTGGCTCATGCGTGGGAGCTCGGCTCATGTTGGTCGTTTTCCTTTTCGGCTACCAGATTCGCGCTTAAGAAGAACTCACGTCCTCGGGTGAGTCGGGTTCAATCAATCAATCAATCATCTCGGTGAGCATCTCCCGTAAAGCCCGGCCTAGCTGTCAAGATTCCCAAGAGGGGCATCACTGGGTCTCCAGCGGTTGAAGGATTTGGGAGCCATGTATGGAGGGATTCGGGGATACGGAAGACCTCCTCGGACTTCCTTAGAGCCGTAGAGGAGGACATGAGAGAACCAGTGGACCCTTGGAGTTCTTCTAGGGGATCTTTTAAGGTCTATATAAGGATCTCCTTCTTCTTATTCACAAGGGGTAAAGGCCAGAGATGAATTCAATCACCAATCCACACCCATCTTTCAGTTGACCCCCATCACTCTGTTCAGCGCCCTTAACCCTTGCTTGTACTTGTTGTAGGAGACACGTGGCGATACTGTCATGCTTGCAGATGATGGAGGGTATCAACACAGGGAACCTCTTGCAAGGTACTGACGCCTCTTGCTGGGAGGAGGCAATCGAGGCAAGTTTCTCCATCTTTTTTGCTTCATTCCTGATCTAACCGTGTCGATACCAGTTGTACAACAGCAGCTTGAAAAAGGGATCTGCCAAGGACAAATACATATACCCCCAGAATATAGGGAACGAGACATTGACCGCCGGATCACTCATCTCCACCGCCTACACTTTATACTCCAACCTCAACAAAAAGGACAGTCGTTTTGCCGAGATTCTCCTTCAGATATGGCAGACTGTCAACCGACATGCAAAGGCTATCGACGTCTTCATTCAGTACGACCCTCAAATAGAAAGCTTGGTCTGGGGCTCTGTGCGCATCCTTCTTCAGGTGAGAACGGCCGAGAAGAGTGGGAACGGCTTCATGTTTGCTGACTGGCCTAGATTGCCGAGGAAGAAGAGAAAGCATGTCAGATTGCTGGCGAGGGAATTATTGAGATACTACGCAACGTTGAACGCTGGGAACAAGCCACGGCAGTATCTGAAGCGTTGAGCTCGTCAACTACTCGCAAGGCAATCGTCTTCCCCTACACAAAGGTTCTGGACTTTTTAGTTTCGGCGATCCGCTGGCTGAAGAAGGGGAAACTAAGTGAGTTTCGGCTGCCTTTCCCATCATGATCCGTCTGTGAGGCTTATCGTCACCCCATTTTCAAAGAAAGATTGTGAATTTCGGTCCTCGGTATGAAGGCGCATAAGTTTGAGCAAAAGTTGAAAGACCTTTGACCTTTCGTCTACAAGAGTGGACGACGAGATCCGGACAAGAGGTATGTTGAGAAGTGGCGTGCTGCGTCAATGAGAAATTCTACAGAATCTAACCATTTTCCGATTTTCGCAGCTATAAAACACGGTAAGAAGAAGGCTATGATAAACTAAAAACTTGTTTCGTTGTGTTTCTAAATATTAAATGTGATCTAGGTATGCTGTTTATGAAAAAGATGGCTGCAGATGTTTTGGGTATAAAAATTGTGGTAGACTAGGTTGCGGTAGAGACGTAACGGATGTCTGGTAAGTCCCAAATTACCAGGCTTCTCTCCCTGTAGCAGAGTTTTAAGGACTCGTAGTCTGAGCAGTGCTATGTTGGCAATAGCTGATCCGGATGGATAGAAAACGGGATAATACTCCAAGAGGATGGGAGTTTGTTAGAGGAGGGCAAATTGGTTATAAATGGCATCTTCACAGGTTTGTCTTTTCTAAATAATCTAAGACAAGTTGATTTCATCTGACGGCGAACATTAATACTAACGAAAGTGAAGAATTACAATCCACCTCAAAATCACTGCTACAAATAATGCCATGAGCAGGATGCAAGGTACTACGCATTTGAACAGATTGCTGTTGTGATGTATTCATGGATTTTCTGCTAACACTTCTTCTGATACGGCAGAATTGACAGATGTTGGCAAAATCCAACAATGGCTGCTCTTGGGTCGCGCACATGCTGGCCCATCTGTTCTGCCTGTGGCCAAGACCTGCGAATGGACTTTGAGACATGAGGATTTTGTGACATGGCTCAACTCAGCTCCAAGTCAAGTTCTCTGGGTGCACGGGCTTCCAGGCAGGTTACATATGATGCAAAACATACACAAAGGCTTGTTCAGCTTGTTGACAATTCACAGGTCGTGGAAAGTCTGTTATGGCGGGGTTTGTGCAGAATCACCTCAGGGACCGAGGAGTGATGACTGTATTTCATCGATTCTAACGGACTGCGTCGTCCTTTGAGTCATCGCCAACCTCTGCTGCGGCTTCAATCCTACATCAGCTACTCGAGACTAGCGCTACATGCTCTACAGTTGGCTTTGTGAAGAGGCTTCGCGAGCTTGCCGGCCAGCATCCACACGGACCTCACGCGTGCGCGTTCGGAGTCGTTTGGGAGATGGTCAAGTCCATGTTGGCAACACTCCCACAGGCAATCATCGTCATGGACGCTCTGGACGAGTGCACACACGATGACAACAGCGCGGAAACAGGGGCTGCAACGTTCCTCGAGTGTCTCATAGAAGCGACCCGGGAGACAAAAGTCGGCCTTCTGGTGTTCTCTAGACACGACGCGCAGTTTGCCTCGGTGATCGGCCCGGGCCCTTCCATCCACATGACGGACGCTGTCCTCCTGGACGACATCATGGTCTTCGCCGAGAGAGAATACAAGAGGTTGAAACTCCCCCAACACAAACGAAGCACGGTGCTCGATTTGGTCCGAAAATCCTCCCATGGATCGTTCTGGTGGGCGAAACTGTTTCTCGACTACTTGTCCCGTTCGCTCACCGACGACGACTTTGAAACAAAACTGCACAGCATCGCGCCATCCGTGGCCCACTTCTACCGGTGTACATTCCTCTCATCCGGTCATCTCTTGACCGTGGAGGAGAGCGAATGCCGGGGGTCGATACTCCTGCTCCTTCTTCAAGCGCAGAGGACACTCGAGATATCCGAGATTGACGATGCCCTGTCGCTGCGGCCAGATCACACCGAGAACATCATCTCTAGGCTTTTCAAGCCGCTCGTCAGCACGTTTGACGGGGTCGTCCAGCTTGCTCACCCATCAGTCCGGGAATTTTTTGAGTCACTTGAGCGAGTCAACGACTGCCCTCTGGGGATTTCGGTTTCCGAGTCCCACGGTTTGCTCGCGGCAAGGTGTCTATTGACGTTGCTCAAAAACGCCTTTGGCGACCTGGAAAGACTCGCATCCTGCTTGAGAGTCAACTACGATGAGAAGTGCGACTCGGAGCTGTTCTCACGATCCGACCACGGCAGTTTCTACGCCTACGCATCGAGGTACTGGTGCCATCACTTGACCCACGTCAAATCTCCCGACATTACGCTGCTCCAGACAGTCGACAGTTTTCTCGTGAGCCTCCAGTTCGTCCACTGGGCCGAGTACTCACAAAAGAACTACGGGCGACATGTCGGGGTGTTTGGGCCGCTGGAACGCTTGAAGACGTGGCATCGTCGGCTTTCGACACATGATCAGACCTGCGTTCGAGTTGATGAATGCTTCGAATCGTCATACACTATGTTGTGTGCAGCATACGAAACTGCAACGCTCGACCGTGTCTCCCAATGCCTCTCACAGATGAGGCTCTGCGACTACTACTTGACCATGGCGCAAGACGCAAAGCACTCTTTGATTCGTGAGGAGGTTGTCGGTAAACTCATGGCGCTCCTCGGTCCGCATCATCCCATTGTGCTTCGAACGCGGGCCAAGATTGCTTACTCAAAGTTCCTGCAGGGAAGGATGCGTGCAGGGCACAAGATTTACAAGGAGCTGGTGATTTCTCAGCGGCACGAAGTCGGGGAAGGCCACGTGAGGTTCATCGACGCCCTACATTACGAAGGAGAAGGGCAGTATTTCACTGTCGACTTTGCTCTGGCTGCAGTGACCTTCATGAGAACATGCGCCGGTTTCCTCGGCCTGCGTGGCCCGGACAGCTGGTCTTATCTCAGTGCCCAGATGTGGTATGCTTCCGCGGTAGCCCATCTCGGTCAACTCGATGCCTCGCTCGCCATATTCCAGTCGGCTCTCCAGGCATTACGCAAGAATTACGGAGCGACGGACTCCCTGGCCATCGTTGCACAGCTAGGACTAGCCGACTTGTTGCGCGCCACGGCCGACTACGAGGCGTCTATTCTGCACCTCATAGAGGCCCTCGACGTCCGACGAGGCTCGAGCTCGCCCGCAGACATATTCAGATTGGACGCAGAGATTGGCCTGGCAAGATGCTACCAAGAAGCCGGGATGAAATCGGAGGCGTTTGCGATGCTGCACGACTTGGAAGCGGGCAACAACATGGGTGGGAATTTTGAGAGAATCTGCCAGACGACGCACATCAGAGGGCTCGTCCTAGCCATGGACGGAAAGCTCGATGAAGCCATCAACGTGCTTCAAGAAGGTCTCGTGCAAGCGGAGCATGACCAGAACAACAGGTCACTGCTCTGGATTCGCCTCGACCTGGCGGGTTTACTGAGAGGACGAAACGGGGATGGCGACCTTTTGCAGGCCCATTCCAACTTCCATGGCATCATCAAAGATGTGTCCGGGAACTGCGAGCCATTCTTTCTCGACGAGCCGGATCCGCCTAGGTTGCTCGCCATAGCAGAGAAGGCTCTGACACTCGTACGATGGAGGAAATACGAAGATGCACGTCGGCTGCTCAATGACGAGCAGGTGGACTGGCTACGAGCAAGTGATTTTTGGATGTGGGTATCGGATTGTGTGTTTTTATAGATCACTAGGGGGAGTTGATTAGTTGAATCGGAGGGTATAATTCACACGGAGGGCCCTCGATAGTGATGATTCGCGTTTGAAAATGGCCGCTTATGAGTTATAGATCTAGGCGTGAGCCTTGATGAATTCAAGTACAAATTCAAGATGATTATATGGGAATCCTCTTGCAAGAAACTTTGAGCACCGGATCCCCCTTTCGTTCCCAGGATCAGGGATATATAGGAGCTGCTTCCGTTTCCAGAATTGACCATCACTGCAGTTGTTGACAAGTGAGTAGCACGGCTACGGCTGCACGGGGTGAAGGTGAGAATAGGTAGCTGTTGTTCAATTAATACCCGGGGGTGTTAGTCATCATTCTGCTGCGCTAACCACCCTCTCCTCACGCCCACGGAAACTAACACCCCCAGATAGGTTTGATACACATACAGTCTGCTCCTCGAACCACGCGTCAGCTGCTCTCTTCTTCCTTTGACTTTGAAAGATGAGGGGGGAAACGCCAGCGGGGAACACCAGCCCCTCGCGGTAGAGTTTGGTGATACATGGCATTACCGGTAGGCCATTAGCAGCCCACAACCCGGATCTTGTCCTATCAACCGCGCGGCAAGGCACGGCCCCAATCTCCACCTACCTATAATTCCACCTTTGTCTGCAGTATCCGTACACTACATACATTAATGTACCTACTAGCCTACCTGGGTAGGTAAGAGTACTAACTACAAGAGGCTACCAAGACTGCCATGGGGTCCGGTAGTAAAAGTACTAAAGCCACGAAGAGCTAGGTATTGATTGCATGTCTCAGAAAGGACTAGTGAGCACGGGAGGGACATAAGCCTGTTCTTATCGGCTTTTACCCCGCACTGGGGTCTTTGCCGCGGTTGAGGGGAATCATAATTAGGCGGTTACTTCAGGCACCCTGGTCGTCCAGCACGTTTTTGGCCCGCTGTAGTATCGTCCTTTTAAACTATGCAACCATTTACGAGTCATTCATAGGCAGTGCCTCAAACTGCCAAGAAGACAGTTTGTACAAGCGCCATGCAAAGCAAGCAACGTTTTCTCTCTTTGAAGAGATTCCCAATAGTTGACTCGGCTGTGCTCGAAGCCTAGAACCGCCTATGCTGGTGGATCCCGCCAGTTCCCCGGGCGACTCGTCTCTACTACTACGTACGTATGCCCAAGCATATGACCCCATCTTTGACACCAACAGCCCCGACGTGAAGGTCAAATTACTGTTGAAATCTGACTACGCTCAAGCGACCGGCACACCCTTGGATTCTGAGAACCACGGGACCATTCAACCTGCCGGCAGCTGAGGCCAGGGTGCTAGTCATCGAAGCTGTCGGCTCGGTACGGATGAGCACTTATACATACCTTCTCTGGTCACCGCCTGCGTGATGTTTCTGGGTCATCTATTCGATCATGGTTCTGGACTTCTGTGGTGCAGGGCGCCCTGGCCGTTCTAACGCCTCTTGTCACCCCTGCGTTTCAGCAGCACGCCCTCGCTCACGCCCGCCGTCGGGGTGTTTTGATTAATAGTTATCACGATTGAGGTCATGAGGAGAAACTCCGGCAGTTCGTTGCCCAATTCTCCAGTGCCCAACAGCATCTCCAACATTCAGCAGGGTGCGTCAACTGGTGCTCGGAAGAGACGGGATGACACGGCGGCGGCCTTCACCTCTTCCATCCTCGGACGACTGCAACGGCAGCATCGGCGCCAATGACACGCGTGGTCATCAACCGCCAACGAGCTACGCGTATCCCAATCCGGCCCGGGCAGAAGGAGACACGGCTGTGATATAATACCATGTACAGATACGGAATACCACTGGGAAGCGCCAAAGCGGTTTGCCGGCCGTTGACAAGAAAAACCTTATGCGAAGAAGGTTTTTCATGTCACGGTCGAGGTTTTGGCAGCCAGGACATCTGCCGGCCCTCCCCCCCCTCTTCCTCTTCGACCACGACGTCGTCGTCACCCTAGTCCGATGGCAGCTTGATCCCCGCGAGGTTGCATCAAGGAAGACTGGAAGAGGGAAACCAAAAAAAAAACCCGGGCGTGCGGCCGCCCTCCTCGTCGAAAAAAAACCCCCGTGTCAAGCCAGCTCAGCCTTCTCTCGGGCGCTTTTTCTTGCTGTTCGTGCTTGTTCTGTCCGCATGTTAATTAGGCTTTTTTGGATACATGGCATGGCATCCCCCCCCCCCGGCTCGGATGGTCTGCGTCCCAACGTTGGAACCGTTTATTATATCAGCCCACAGCCCGTGCCATTCGAGATGAACACGCGGAGGACGTGCCACACGGGGTGTTTTTCTCTTTTAAACAAACTCCATTGCCAATTGATGAACAGAGGGAGAGAGCCCTACCGACTGTTTGATAAGTCTTTGACTGTGCACACACACACAGACACACACCAAAAAACCCGTTCAACATGTCCCATAACGAATCCTCCAACATGGGGAACGATCGCGAGATGAAGATCCGGATGGCCCAGGAGGCGCAGGCCGTCATCGAGTTCGAGGAGGATCCCCACCGCGCCGCGCTGGAGGACAATCCGACCGAGGCGCGGATCGCCATCAAAGCATGGGTTGCAATCTTTGTACGCATCTCCTCAAAAGAAGAAGCCTTGTTTCGGGGACATGTCGTCGTCGGGCCCGGATGAAGGGGGGGACAAAGCCCATGCTAATATACCATAACGCGGCGTAGTCCATGGCTCTCTCCTTCGGTCCGCCGGTTGGGCTCGCGTTCCTCGCCATCGCCTCCGTCGTCGTCCAAATCACCGCCGACCTCGGCGGACAAGACCAGCTCGCCTGGGTCGTGGGGTCGTGGTCCCTCTCGACGGCGTGCTCCTTCTCCCTGGCGGGACCCCTCAGCGACGTCTTTGGGAGGCGGTTCCTCGTCCTGGGCGGCCAGGCCGCCGTCGTCGTCGGCTGCGTCGCCGCCACCGCCGCCCAGAACATCTCGACCCTCATCGCCGCCGAGACGGTCATCGGTCTCGGCACCGGCTTCGTCTTCGTCTCCTACGCCGGCGTGCCCGAGATGCTCCCCAACAAGTGCCAGCCTCCACGTCCCCCACTCGAACCTCGGCGTCGCCATGGGTCTGCTGGGCACCTTCCGATCGGCGGGCGGCGCCGTCGGCAACGCCCTCTTCAACACAATCTTCCAGGACAAGTTCCGCGAGTTCGCCGGCGACGAGGTCCTCAACGCCGCCCTCGCCAACGGGCTCGACCCGCTGGACCTGGGCCGCATCATCCCGGGCGCCATCCAGTACAACATGGGCGACCCCGGAGCGCTGTCCAACATCCCCGGCATCACCCCCGAGATCCAAGAGGCCCTCAGGGTGGCCGTGCGGACCGGGGCCGGGCACGCCTTCAAGTTTGTGTTTTACGTCACCATCCCCTTCAGCGTCGTCGCGCTGCTGTGCTCCCTCTTCGTCGAGGACCCGACGGCCTACATGACGAACCACATCCAGTCCGCCATGGGCCATGATCATCAGGCCGCGCCGAGCCGTGGCAAGCGTGCGACGTCGCTCGAAGAGGGCCAGGCTATCGAGTTTGAGAACAGAACGATCCACGTGGAACCCGCGGGGAAGATCTAATCATGGAGATGAACAACGCCCGGCTCGATTAATAACATTCAAGATTGACGGGGCCAAGTGGTTCATGATACGGAGCCCAAGAGGTCATTTTTACACCCCCCCCCCAACAGGGAGGGACTGGAATGTTTGGTAGACTTGGGACAGGCAATCCTAGAAGTCGATGACTTTGCGCTTTTGGCCGGATTCTGATTTGGTGTTTCTTATCTAGGTTGGCAATCATAAGACTGTAATTATCCGCTGAATGCGGCGACTGAATCTTTGCGTCTTTCTCACACGGGGGAAGAACTATCAATACGAGAGCTGGAGAGTATTTGACATAACAAACCCACACATAATTACATGTACATGCTAGCAACAGACCCTCGTAAAGACATGCAACTGAAATCTGCCAGGCAACCCAGCTGGCTCGTCATCCTTCGCTTCACTTTATCGTCTCCGATTGGGCAAGATTCGCGTCGACCGCTCAAGCATGGCTCCTGATCGACCTACGCAGTTGCAGCAGTCCGATGGGCTCTTCCTCAGGGAAGGAAGATGGCAAGACAAACACGGTAAGCTTTGATATCTCGTGTCTGCCAATCGAGGTATTACTCTCCCTCGTTTCAGCACGTCCACAAATAGAGTTGATAAGATCCGTTTGGCCCTCGGGGACCTACGGGAGATGGGGGAGGCGCGGTTGTTCGATGTTGTCGAGAGTACAGATACATAGTGTCTTGGAACTCTCCTTTTCTTTTTCCTCGGCTCGCCAGACGTGAACATTGTGTTAATTACTGGTCGGGCGAAGGGCATCCCTGAACTGCCATGCTGCCGCTCTTAGGCGGTAACAATCTCCTAAAATTATGCCAATATCAAAGTCATTCATCACTCCAATCGGTCACGTTTCGCTTCTGAGAAGCTGCCCACGGTCTGACAGTCAGCCGAATCCTTGTTTCAGTGTTTTGTGCTCGTCAGCATGTCTACCACCAATCGCCACCTTCCCACGAGCTCGTGGGGAAGGGATTCCTTTGCTGACTGCAGTCTGCATCGCAGTTAATATCTATTAGCCCGTTCTAGTAGACTAGTGCCGCTTGGTCTGTAACTTTTGAGGATTGTCAACGTTTTGGAAACACCGCCAGGCTCTCAACGACCTCGCACAGGGATGATGTAATTCAAACTTGGACGGGAACCCTTCCCAGCTTGCTGGTCCAGAGGTCAAGTTACTTGGGAATTGGTGCACTGGCCCCTAGAATCAACATGGGAGATGTCAGGGCGCTAGGCTGTATTATTCCATGATTGGCCAGCTCGGCCATCATCCAATCTTCATTAAGGCTCCAGGTGTCTGCGAGCGAATTCGGTTCTAGATCGAAACACCAATAAAGTGACTGAAAGTCTTTGCGTCTTATCTTCAGGTTGAGCCCTTGTCACTGTCACACTAGGTAATCAATAATAAGTGGAAATGTATGAAGACCATTGCCAGGATCTGAAAAACGTGGCGATTTGACGAGTCGGAACAAAACTCATGCTACCATATATTCACTAGTGCTCGAGCTTCTTCATCTAGTTGATATCACTTAATCAATGCTTAGAGCAGGACATGGGGGGAGGCTTGAGCATGAGGAATCCCGACTGTGTGTTCCATCACCTGTCCCAGCGTTTAATACATAGAGGGAGTAGGTATGTCAGGTAGACTACGCCAACTAGGTAATAGTCGACTCATCCCCACTCTGCATGATGCTTGACTCCAGGGCAGCGGGTCATCCGGCTGCACTGAAGCCGCACAGTGGTGGGAGTTCCTTGCGAACAAAAGCTTCTATCATCGAGTTCCTTACAAAGCTACCACCAGAGCTTTCTATGGCCATCGTCTCCCACTTGCCCAACTCCAACCTCGAGAAATCTGCGGGCTGGCTTCTTTCAAAAGCTTTTTCCAACATCGTCAGCCCTCACTCCCGCTTGGAACGTGTTTGCAATATCAGCCGACCCCCCCCCCCCCCCCCGCATTATTGAGTTCTCGAGAAACATTGAAAACCATGGTACGTTCCGCCAGCACCTTTGTGAAATTGCCTGGGACAACGCATGCTTACTGCATGCACCTTTGGGGAACGACCAGGATACACCATGATCAGAGCATTCCCGTAATGGAGTCAATTTACCCTCTTTCTCGCAGTTAGCCTACACCATCACTTGTAGGAAGGGGTGCGGTTTAAAATCATGGTGAGTTGTCGGAGTCGATGTACAGAAGTCGACAATGCATGTTTCTAGCCGCAAATGCGATTACAACTACAAGTGCCTACCTGTCTAGTCTGATCATCATCGTTTAAACATGGAGGCTAATGCTATACACCCCAGCAGAAGATGACATTTTGCTGTCGCATTCTTACTCGGCTCTTGGACCATTCCCGAAGCCCAGTGTCGACCTAGCAGACATTGGCTTTCGTAAAAGCCTGAAGAGTTCCCAGCCGAAACTATCAGAGACGGTTTATACTACAGGCCTGTGTCTCTCCTATCAGCCGGGAAGATGAGGACGGGCCTGAATCGCCAGCGTGCCATTTGCGCAGCAATCTAGGTAATCACCGAGATGCGGGGATTTCACCCCGCGAACATCCCAGACCCTCCCCCCTCCCGGGCCTCCCCCGCCGTCGTCATCGTCCTCGGTGCTGGCGCTGCCCATCTGGCATCTGGGGTCGTGGCTCTTCTGGGGTTGTCCCAGGGGAAGCAGCTTGTTTTGATTGGTACGCGTGTAATGATGTTCACGGTAATGTGCAAATGCTATGCGGGCTAGATTATGGTACATCAAGCGCGGCCCCGTTAGACAAGGTCATACGATACGAAGCCAAGTTGTCGACGCCTAATGAGAACCGGCCTTGAAGCGACCCAGTCTCGTGCGGTAATTCCCCAGGGACGCGCCAACTTTTCCAAAAAGTCGTCATACTAAGAGTGAGGTGGGTAGATAAGAATGGATGTCACAGATAAGATGATTAAGAAAAGTGGTAGGCAGAAAGGTGTTGTATTATCCAGAGGGATGTGGATGAGTATTCCAAGGTTAAGGATAGAAAAATTCTTTACGAGTAGGTTACATGTTACATGCTATTGCCTAGGTAGAAAGAACTGCAAGTTATTTCGGGCTTCCCGATAGTAATCCTCAGTGTTATATAGAGGCTGCTATCAGTACCTAGTCTGTAGAGAGGCCTGCAGAGTGTCTCGGACTCACCGAGAGGTTAATTATCGCAGAATCCATCGCATTGATTATTATGCAACTGTTAAGTCTAGGTACACTTTACAACTCCATACTATGCCTCTACTATGCGCTATAAAGACGTAAGGATAGATTATATTATTCTGTTTTCTGCAGAGATTCCACACATGTAATCAGTTCACATGTATCTCTTCTCTTTGTAGAGAGATATGCATTGAAACCCGAAGCACACTTACTGTATATTAAGCTTCTCTGTTTTTAGTGTCATCTGCCGTCTCTAATTCCTACATAACCATGGGACTGTTCACCTTTCAGAATATCTCTTTCGATAGGGACTTGGCCGCCTTGAGTCATCATTCGCTGGTCGTCTCCTCCTCTCCAGCCACTACCCTGGCAAGATGAGAGTCTCGGCAACTCTGGCGATAGCTCCTTTGGGCGTCCACCTGGCTCGGGCCGCCTTGGACCTCGATGCCATCACTAAGAAGTACTTCGGCAACGACGCGCCCTGGTTCAAGGACCGCGTCCCCCTCTTCGAGTCGAGCGACACCCAGCTCACCGACGTCTACTACTACCGCTGGAACCTCTTCCGCACGCACCAGCGCGACGTCGGCTCCAAGTACGGTTTCATCTCCACCGAGTTCATCGACAACGTCGGCTGGCAGACCCAGCCGTGGGCGTCCAACAACCGTGCCGCCATCTTCCATCTCTCTGAGGGCCGGTGGTGCCGGGACCCGCGCTTCAAGCGGGACTATGCGACGTTCATGTACGGTCCGGACAGCAACCCGCGGCAGTTCTCCGAGAGCATGGCCGACGGGGTCTGGCGGGACTACCTCGTCGACGGCGACCCCGCGCTGGCCTTTTCCCTCCTGGACGACATGCAGCGAGTGTGGGACTTGTGGCTCGGAGACCGCTTCGACCTGTCCAAGGGCCTCTTCTTTGTTGAGCCCATCTACGACGCCACGGAGTACACCATCGCCAGCATCGACGCCTCGGGCGGCTACGACGGCCTCTTCGGGGGCAAGGCTTTCCGCCCCACGATCAACAGTTACCAATACGCCAACGCCCGTGCCATCGCCAAGATCGCCTCCCTGAAGGGCGGCCTCGACAGCGTCGTCGAGAAGTACAACAACCGCGCCCAGTCGCTCAAGGAGACGTTCCAGAGACATGTATGGAACGCCACCTTGGAGCACTTTGTCGACCGCTACTACGACAACAACGAGAACGTCACCTACTGGGACTTCATCAGGGGGCGTGAGCTCGCCGGCCTCGTCCCCTGGGCCCACGACCTCCCCGACGACGACGCCAAGTTCGGCCAGGCCTGGAAGCACGCCCTGAACCCCGACAAGCTCGGCGGCCATTATGGCCTCCGCACCGTCGAGCCCTCGTACGAGCACTACATGCGCGTCTGGCGGTACCAAGGCAAGCAGCCCGAGTGCCACTGGAACGGCCCCTCGTGGCCTTCCCAGACGACGCAGGTCCTCACCTCGCTCGCCAACGTGCTCGACCACTACCCGAAATCCTCCTCCCTCGTCACCGTCCGCGACTACACCAGGCTCCTCCGGCAGTACGCCCGGCAGCACTACAACAAGCGCCACGGCGACGTTCTCGACATTGAAGAGAACTACGACCCCGACACCGGCGAGCCGATCGTCGGCCTCGGTCGCTCGCACCACTACTTCCACTCCGGCTACGTCGACCTCATCCTGTCGGGCTTCGTCGGCGTGCGTCCCCGCGAGGACGACGTTCTCCAAGTCAACCCCCTGGCCGACCCCGCCGCCATCTCGTACTTCCGCGCCGAGCGCATCCTGTACCACGGCCGCGAGGTCGCCGTGCAGTGGGACGCCACCGGCGAGCGTTACGGGGCGGCCGGTCTGCGCGTCGAGGTCGACGGCGAGGTCGTCGCCTCCTCGGACAAGCTGGGGCGGCTCACGGCCGACCTCGCACGCGCACGCGCGCCCGTCCCGGTCGTCCGTCCCTTGGCCCAGTCCATCCAGCTCCAGGCCGCCGATGCCCAGCCCGTCCTCAACGCGTCCGTCCCCGGCCACGGCGTCGACCGCCTCCACGACGTGTTCGACGGACGCGTCTGGTTCTGGGCCCAGGACGACATCGCCAACGGCCTCGACACGCCGGAGAACAGCGACGCCGAGCAGTGGGTCAGCATCAAGTTCGGCTCGGCCGTCGCCGCTGCGCGTGCCGAGGTCGCCTTCTTCGCGAACGAGGGCAAAGGGTTCGACGTGCCCGCCAGCTACAAGCTGCAGGTTCTGAGCGGCGAGTGGACCGACGTACCGAACGCAGCCTACGACAAGCCCCTGGCGAACGGCATCACCAATGTCAAGTGGACTGCTGGCTCGACGGAGTCTCTGCGCATCTTGGTCACGCCACAGAAAGGAAAACGCGTCCGTCTGGTGGAGTTGAAGGTCTTTACGGAATAGAGAGGCCGCTAGGGAGGGCATTTGGTGCATAGGTAGGAAACTAGGAGATGGACATAGCAGTCACACCACAGTATCAAATCAATTAAAAGTTAAAACAGTAACTAATTTAGCATGTAAAACCGGTGGGACTTGGACAGGTCACCGAGTTCATTGTTCCAAGAAACTATTCAACATCTTGTGTGAACAGAAGCTCGACATCCTAGCCTGTGAATGTGTCAGAATGTTGGTACCGGAACAATCCTACGTTGATTTGTGGTTCTCGGCACTGGACTAAAAGTTACAGCCGTCGTCAATTTTAGCTGCCAGATCCCTCCCAAAGGCATCAGAAAGCCTATAGTCCATAGAGTACCAATTAAGCTCACGATGCCACATGCGCAGCGCCGTCTGGGGACTGGGTGATGCGCGCCGATCAGCACATGGCAGCCGGCGTGAAACTATCTGTACAGCCAAACTATAACCAAAAAGGGAACTCAAACGAAACTACAAGGCACTTCTTGTTCATCGCATTAGTTCCGGTAATGTGGTTGTGTTTTGTTTCAATTGCCTACAAGTCAGCCAACTCTCGGCAAACGTTAAGATCACTTATAGATCTGAAGGCGGTCGAGGATCTCTGTTTGAACCTCGCATGTCCGCCTCGCATGTCTTCGCCTCCGTAATTAAATCACACTGCAGCATCTTCATATGGCAGTCAACAACAAGTCGCCAGGTTTCCCGGTTTCCCTGGCCAGCTTGCAGTGTCAACCATTTGAGCGTCTACATACTCTCAACCCTCCGCTGAATCCACACTATATGGAGGACAACTCTTGTCACGGCAGCTCACCAAGCTGGAATCGTAAACAACAAACCAAGGAAAGGGAAACGAAACGGGTACCGACACACATGATTTCCCAACATGTACACATGCGAATACGATAGCAGAGGCGACGGAGGGTGCCAAGCCACTAAAAGCATGTTTTCTCGTCAAGAGGGAACTAACACATCACATGCAGGTGAAGCGAGTCCTCGCCAATACCTACTTAGCCGTGTAGCCTGTGACTTCATAGGCAAACGCCACAATTCTCCGCGCTCTTCTGGTCTATGGTCTCGCTTCCAACCCGTGCAATCTGCTCATCTCGCCTCCTCCACGTGCCGCCACACTAGGAACACATAATAAGGACCGGGGGGGTCTGCCTCCCCCGCGCCGGGAATCCATCGGTCCCCATCTCCAATTGCCTCAAGTCAGCATGTAGGCTTGCACACTCTCCTCATCCGCACACTTGTCCTTATTTCGTTACTCCCCCATCACGGTCATTAGAACCAACCTCCATTTTTCTCTCAACACGATGGATGTTTCTGGCTCAGTAAGTGCCCCTTTGCCGGCACAGCAGACAGGGCTGGACGGCAAGAGTCGGGAGGGGATGATTGCCGAGTCTCTCGAGGCGAACCAAGAGGTTCAGGGTCTCTATCCGCAGGTTGATTTCAAACAAGAAGTCATCGAACCCACAATCAACCTGACCTTTGACATTCAGGTATTTTTTCCTCCCCCAGTCTACTACTACTGTCTCACAAATAACTGCTCTTTCGTGCCGGCACTACGTGTCTCGATCGACATTCTGGATTCGCGTCCCGTTCTAACATTAGTCCAGGAACACGTCGACGAGGCCAACCAGAGAAGGTACAACACCCTCATAGCCGAGATGCTCGAGCGTACGTCCGAGCCGGACCTTGCCGAGAGGCTTCTTTGGGAAGCAAGAGAGTGTCTCGCCAACTACCCCGGTGTCCTGGCTCAGTTCGATGCCATATTCATCGGTCAGCGATCTGCTTCGAATGTCATTCGGGAGCTGCACGAGTGCATGATGATCAAGAGGGGCGCGGAGAGAAAGATGAGCCAGCAAGTCGATGCTGATCTACATGGAAATGGGCAATAACAAGGGCTGATTCGCTCAAGCTTCTCGGGCTTTATAATTGATTAGTTTGCCGGCTCACGAAGATGAGCCTCCAAGTCGTCTCCGAGTCCTGAATCCGAACACGCCTTTCAATCCCCCGGTCGCTTGTGATTGGGGGAGGCCCTAGACATGGGAAGTTGATTTTGCGGCAACTCGATCCTTGTTTTTTTTCTGCCTTCTTCTTCTTCTTCTTCTTCTCCTCCTTTTGAAGCTATGAATTGGGGCATAGGACAAAAGTTGGCACAACCAAACGAACAAGAACACAGAACGTTCCCAACAATTACCAATATATTAGTTGACCACAATGCGGGTACGCGATTATCAAGAGAGCTACTTTGAAGGACAAAAATTAACTTCCATCTTACAAGCGTTGAACGGTCCGTGACCAGCAGAGCCTCTGTCGTTTCCAAGCCCAACAATTGCTTCAAGTCAGAACCCCATCACCAGTAAGCGCCCAGAGTTCTGTATACCTAAAGTAAAGAAGACTGCTAGTTTCTACCAGTCTCCCGTGTTGGAACAAAAAAAAGATCGCCTGGGGGGCACGGGTTGATTAGCAACGAGCCATAGTAGACACACACACACACACACACAGCCTTTCCAGAGGCACAAACACCTACCTAAGCAACCCAGCCCCACATGTTTCTGATGGAGCCGCAGACGTCGAACGGGGCCTCGTTCTGCTCGAAGACGATGTCGCAGACCTGGTTCCTGGCGGGCGTGACCCAGCAGGCGTAGTTCCCGTCAAAGTCGATGCAGACGGTGGCCGAAAAGGCGCCGCCGCCGCCGCCCTGGTGGAGCTGGCAGTTGCCGTCGACCGGGCTTAGGGTGGTGACGACCGGGAGATCGCGGGAGCGCCACTCCCAGTTGTTCTCGTCAATGCTGTGGTACCTGAAGCCAGTGTCGGACCTGCGGGGGGACGGGTCGAGGGCCTGGGTACAGAAGTCGGCGACAACGGTGGAGGCGCCGAGGGCGAGGACAGAGAGGAGCGTGGTAGGGAGCTGCATCTGTGCCGTGTTGTTAGCCACAGTCTGGTAGCAATTGTCTGATAATGTTGTACCTTTGCTGTTTTGGACTCGGAATAAGAAAGGTGTGTGTGTGTAGTGAGTGGTACGTTGCAGGAGAAGGGATGAATGTTGATCGATGGTGTAGATGACTCTGATCCAGACCTACACCAGTGGGGATTCGCAGTCTGCTTTAATAGAGAGCTGTGCCAGCAGAGAGAGAGACGAGACACACGCTATGCTGATCCCAGGCTCGGATTGGTAATAGTGAGTAACGATTTGTGAACTTGAAATTTCATCTGCCGACTGAACAAGGCCCGATCTAGACTCGAGACCAGTAAGCCTCGCAAACCAAACTCTTAACGAATTATATTATCAATTTATCATCAACAACGCCGTTAAAACCTTCATACATTGACTGTCTAGTGGTTCTTGGACGGTTTACAGTTGCGGACTTAGTTCAAGATACATGGGCTGTGTGTATGGGTCTTTGGTCTATCGAGATCGGGATCCAGGTAATATGTCACATGTGCCATGCGTTCAGCGGGATCTTTTGTCTTGGAGGCCTTTTTTAATTAACGGGTTGCTGATCACATGGAGTCCCCGAACTCGACTAGCCGAAGAAATAAGGAGTTGCGTTCTAGTAGGTACATCTGTCTGCTATTATGGGGGGAGGGGGGAGGTGGTGGTGATGGTGGTGGTGAAGTTCTCAGTTCTCAGTTCTCTCCTTTAGAGTGGCTTCTCAGGTGCCATTTCCAGCTCGCATCCCAGCACCGCTCTGCAAATCCTGGTCGCCATCGACTTCGCCTCGCCCTCCGAAACGCCGCCGCTCGCGTCCCAGACAATTTCCGAAATGTCCGCCCGAGGTGCCCCGCCGGCCTCCACCGCCGCAGCAGCGTTGCGGGTCGCGGTGCCGTGGTCGTCATCGCCATCGAAATCGGAGAGTCGTGCCCTGATCTGCAGGTGCTCGTCGCCGGTCCAGCTGCGGTAGACGTGGACCACAATGTTCCCCTGCGGGTCCGGCCCATCCGAGCGACACATCCAGCGATCCTCCATCGCCGCGGGCTGGTAGCCGCCCAGCAGCTTGGCGACGTCTGTGCTGGAGACGCTGAGCTCCCAGGGGGCGGCGACGGGATGGCCCATTGGGTGGACTTGCCAAGTCGAGCCAGTCACTCGCTGGCCTGGCTGGTCTGGCTGGCCTGGCTGGCCTGGCTGGCCGGGGGGAGAAGGGAATGTCGGGGGAGCCGATGGATGCTTCATGAAGGAAGGCAAGATGGAATCGAGAAGAGACTTGAACATTGTATGGGATGACTTTTTCGAGTGACTTTTCGAGTGACTTTTCGAGTGACTTTTCGAGTGACTTTTCGAATGACTTTTCGAATGACTTTACGAATGACTTTACAAATGACTAGGGGAGGTGGGGGGGTTTGTGTGTGAACGGAATGTTGTTCTAGTCTAGTTGACCGGTAAACACTGCATGTTATAAAGGTGCGTGTATCCGTATACACTGGGGTTGTTCATATGTACACGTGTACTGCGATGGATGATGGATCAGGCCACGCAGCCAACGCTGCATATCTTACCTTACCTAGGTATCCGTACCTGCTTGAAAATCCCCCTTGGCGGCCTCATTTTGAACCATGACTCGATGCAGGCAGTCAGTATTAGCTCGACGCACACGGACTACACGCACGCACTTGTCCGAACCTACCTACGATGAGATCGGTACGTACAGAAATACAAGAATTAACTCTAAATCCACACGTGTGCCTAGGTAGCTATACATGTGACATAATAGAACCTAACGTTGCTGCCTATCCTCGGCCTCGACGGGCTCCTCGACGGGTATTCTAATAAGCTCCCTTGCCGAGCTGCCATCTTCCCTGTTGCAACTCAAATAAAGCACAATAAACTTATAATCTATAGTTAGTCTATGGATCTTCCTCCGTGGCTAAGCATAGTCGTCAAACTCTGTTTCGTTTCCACAAGCAGCTCAGCTCACGTGTCGACTACTACTAATCACACGAAAGTATTACATCGTAGACCGCAGGTCCGCAGCATGAATCGTAAAAGAGTCGAGACCAACCCCCGAGATCATCATTTCGACCCCCATTTCCGCCCAAACGATCAACATGTCTGCGTCTGATCATCTCTTGGCATCAAAACAGCGACACCGAAATGGACCTGGCCGGTGGTGGAAGAATCGACCGGTAGTTGACGGGATGGTTGGGACCTTCCAGTGGCACTGTGGGCTGTCCCCGTTGAGATCTTGATTGCCGACAGCGGAGCCGAACTCTATCTCATCCTACTATGCCATGTAGGTACTGCAGGAAGTTGATGCTTGCCCAGCTTTACCGGGAGTTTGATGTAGAGACTGCAGGAATGCGATGCTCGCCCGCCGGCTTCACCGAGAGTTTTTTTGACTTTCTGATTATTGAATCTAGTTGTAAATTAACGTCTCCATACAAACTTGGACGATTCGTGGGCTGTGATCGGGGTTGATGAAGCTGGTGGCCTTGTGACAGTCGATGGTGTGGACGGTGGCTCAAGCAACGAGAGGCAAACGAGGGAAGCAGATGGCAGGCAGGCACACCCTATGCCTTTGAAGAGGGTGATCATCAGGGAGCAGGTCAACAAATCGTGGGAAACATGTATATAAGAATGATGGCTTCTTGGATTGGTCTTGGATATCACAGCAATACACTCTCTTGTAACACAGCCAACTTACACATACACACACACACACACACACATACACATACACACTCTTTTCACTGTAACATCTTCCTTTGTCCTCTCTTCCAACATGGCCGGAAGAAACCCCCTTACGTTTGGTTTCTTCCTCTTTTCCCTCTGGTCCCTCCTCTGCCAGGCCGTCGACCTCTACCGCGCCGACTCGAGGACCCCTGCCCAAATCCAGGCCGCCCAGGGATTCCTCCCCAGGGGCCAGTCCACCTTTGGCGTCGCCGCGCCCGACACCAGCCTGTGGAACCACGTCGAAGGGGACGCCCAGGGCTTCAGCAGGATGGACGACGGCTACGTCTCCACGACCTCGGACCGCAACCTGGCCGTGAACTGGATCCGCGACATGCTGGGCGGCAACGGCTACGTCTACCGCATCCACTCGGCCCCGAACATGATTGACTGCAAAGCCACGCTCGACAAGTACTACCGCTTTGAGCACGAGAAGGAGTTCGCCGCCCTCGGCGGCATCAAGGACAACCAGATCATCGGCTGGACCCGCTTCACCAACAACAGGGCCGGCAGCGAGGAGCGCAACCCCTTCTACCAGGCCAACATCTACGGCAACATGGGCACCGGCGGCAGCCAGCCCAGCCTCGCCGCCTTCCCCCCCGGCCACCCCGCCTGGAGAGAGAGCCCCTGGAACCAGTTCAGCACCTGCCGCAACAACCCGAGGGGCATCTCCTTCGACAAGCGCCAGTCGTGCTCGCCGGCCAAGAGCAACCAGGCCTACGCCGCCGACCACCTCGAGTACGTCGAGGCCGTCTGCCCGCGCTGCCAGTAACTTGGCAGCCTGTAGTAAGCTTTTGGTCTGCCATCTGTCTAGAACATCCGACGAGGCCTCGCTCCCCTTCCTCCCCCTCCCCCTCCCCCTCCCCCTCCCCCTCCACCAAAAAGCGGTGTAGCCGAGATCGCACTTTGTTTTTCCCCAGATCCTACTGCTGGGGGGGGAAAGGGGGGAAGAGAAAGAACGAGGGAGGAGGTCTAATAAGGTTTTGGGTTGGTCTTCTAGCCCGTGTGCAGATCAACGCTACATAATCTCCGAAGGCATCATCAAAAACCCCCGCTGATCGACTACTTTGGTTGTTTTGGGGGGAATTATGGACGGTGGAGGGGTTGGGATATTAAGCCAAGCATCTGTACAGAGTTTTGTCAAGGTTCTCTCGGGACAAGGGGGATGTCGTACATACGTCCTGTGCGTTGTACTTACTTACCGGAAACCACAGCCGACGTCTGCTCTTTGTCGAGTCTCTGATAGTTCTGTATTAAACTCTTTCGCCATAAAATGAACGGTCCATGTCACTGCTTGGTGTTTTGTACTAATTACGTCGTACATCGGCATGTATGGTTATTGGTGTGGATATGTAGATCATGTCTGGACAGCCCGTTTTAAATCGTGGCTCCGGAATCCGAATGACTCGGCCGACCCACGTTGTTGCAGACATGTTTTCCGCCCATGCCGTCTTACGGACCGACTAGTGTACGCCGGGCAGCAAACTGGCTAATTACCTCGTGTTCGCTCCAGTGACTGATGGAACAAGAGGGGGGGGGGGGATGCATGGTTTTTCTGCCCACGTCGGCAATGGTCACGGCCGCCAGGCTCTGGGTTGACGTTTGGGGCCAGCCAGAGAGTCCCCCGATAATTATGGAACTATTCAAGGACCTTTTCGTACCAAGATCTGCAGTAGCCTGTTATCCAGGAAGTTTAATTAGATCACTGGCGTGGGCTGTGAAGTCATTTGGTAGTCTATTTGTTTCTCTCTCTCCCACTCTCTCTATCAGCCAGACTACATGCAGTGGCGGCTGTGCCTCCGTTTGTGCGGAGGGAATTAGTTTACTAAAATTAGAACCTGTCAATGTCTCGATCGAACCACTCTTCCAATCACAAACACTGGCTAACGTGCTTGTTGCGGCAGGAGAGGAGTTTGAGTGGGCTGAAATTGATCTTGTCAGCAGGCCTTTCCGGCGGTCAGAAGCTGGTGGTTGTCTAAAGGCAGTGTGTTCACGAGCCTAACGGTAGCTCCATTGACTTGGGTATGATGGGCGGCTAGTCCAGCATTTGAAATTGTTTCACGGATGGCTGTCGGGTTGGCCGTGGTTCGACCGAGGACTTCCAGCTCTCAACTTACAAGATAGCTGAAGATTCGAAGAGAAATAACAACAATAAAAGGCTCTGACCTCTCGGCAATGAGCTTTCATGTCCGTCTCGCCTTGCAACCGGTGAAAGGGAAGCCGGATGAGCTTCCGACAGGCAACAGAAGAAGAGAAATCACAAAGGCGGACACCCTCGGCCTCCATCGAAGCTCTGGTTGAAGAAGATGACTTGACGGCTTGTACGAAGCTCGGCTGCTTGGCCCCGTGGATGCAAAAGTGGCAATAGTTACACTCTGAGAATTCAGGATTATCATACCGCCAAAACATCATCAGGTATTAGGTTTGATCATGGCATGTTGATTCTTCACTTCTCACCTCCACCCCCTCGCGCCATGCCAAACGTCCCTCTCTCTCGCTTCGCCCTGCATCAGCGGACCGGGGCTCTGCACAACCAGTTTGCGCCATGATTACCTGTAAAGCTGCTATCCCCGTCCCCTTTGACAGACACAAAAGACGCATAGAGCCTCATGAGGAGATGTACATACCGGTCATAGGAGTAGCCAGAGATGGGAGGGGGAACTGTGTATTTTAGGAGATGGCGGTGCCGGCGATGTTCAGGTCAATAAAATACAACGAGTTCGTCATGAGGCGGATGATGACATTCACACACCCCCTTCTCACTTCAGACATTGATGGATAATAATACATCACAGATATATGTATACGACTCTGACCCGGACCGCCACCAGCTCACGCCATTCCGGCTCCGACTCCCCGGACCCCACCCCTCGCAAACGACGG
>PJEX01000229.1:38967-53945 GCA_005350895.1 Colletotrichum tanaceti
GAGGATCCCAGAATCCTTCAGGGGGGGGGGGGGGGGAGGGGGATGATTGAGGGGGGTGGTGAGTGACTTGAAGACTAAGGTGCCACCACTTCTCACTGACAAACACGTTTTTGCTTCCTTCACCGTCTCCTCTCGTTCGTCAAAGGGAAAAGGGTCGTTCGAAGGGAAACAGATCACGATGGGGCGTCGAGACGCATCGCCAGCGCGCTCTGGTGACGACTGGGGGGAGAAGCTCCTTGAAGAAGAGGAAGTCGAGATGGATGGCGACCTCGCCCTGGCCCTCGACCCCGAGGCATCGTCCCGCGATCACCATGAAGAGGCATCAAAGTCCCTCCTGGTCTCCCACTCGGTCTACAACAGCCACAACGCCCGCCCATCGTGCCGCCGCCGCGCCCGGCGCCGTCGCCGCGCTTTCACAACCTCCTACCCCGTCCTCGCCATCATCGTCCTCTCCTCTCTCCTCCTCGGCGCCTTCACATCCACGGCCCTCACGGCCCTCGTCTCCCACATCCGCGACACCTCCTCTTCCTCCAACAACAACAACAACAACAACTCTTCAACAGCCCACCGCAACGACAACACCCTCGCCTCCCCTTCCCACGACAACCAGACCGCCGCCGCCGCCGCCGCCACCTCTTACCTCCTCCCGGCCCCCTGCGGCGCCTCCCCCTCCCAGGCCCGCGCCGCCGGCTGCCTCTTCGACCTGGTCTCCTTCAACTGGCTGCCGCCGCCGTGCCACGACGCCGAGCTCGCCGCCTCCTTCGAGGCCGAACTGCTCGAGGCCGGCCACCTCGCGTGGTACGAGGACCCGCGGGGCGACCGGCCCGTCCCGCGCGCCCGCGTCGCCTCGGGCGACGTCTCGGGCGTCTACGTCTCCCTCGGCTACCACCTCCGCCACTGCACCGCCATGTGGCGGCGGATGCACCGCGCGCTGATGCAAGGCGGCGGCGGGCTGGGGCGCGTCGACGGCTACATCTGGAGCTACCACCACACGCGGCACTGCGAGGAGATGCTGCTGGCGGCCGCTCTTGATAGCGGGGGCGGTAGTGATGGTGGTGGTGGTGGTGGTGGTGGTGGTGGTGAGATGGCGGTGTACTCGACCGAGGTAAGGATCAAGTATCCGGACTGCGGTGTGGTTTTGGACCCGTAGGCGGGTTTTGATGAGCCGTGGAAGAGTCGTAGAGTGATCTTGATAAAAGTCGCCGGGGTATATCGTACGTACAACATGAGTTTCCACAAGACCCAAGTCCGACTCCTCATCCGTCGTCGGCGTCGTCTCTAGGTTTCTTCTTCTCCTCCTCCTCCTCCTCACTTTTCACATCCGTCGTCCCCTCTGAGGCGATCCAGCTCTGCAGCGACTTCTCCTTCTCGACCCTCCTCTCCTGCCGGCCCTTGACCCGTCTTCCTCCTTTGACCTGCTTGTCGCCATTGTCGCCCCTGTCGTCGTCATCACCACCACCACCACCACCACCACCTCTCGGGCCCTTCGGCCTGGCGAGCAGCTTTCTCGAGAACGGAATCCGCCAGACATGCGGCCCGACCCCGACCTCCGCTCCGTCGACGCAGGCCGCCTCGACCGCGGTCCGCAGCCTCTTGGCCGCCTCCCAGTTGGACGTCACCGTCGTCAGCCCGGCCGCCCACCCGTACAGGAACGAGCTCGCCGCCGTCGCGTTCAGCCCGGACCCCTTCCGCCCGACCGCCAGCGCGGCCTGCGGCAGCTCGCCGCGCGAGACCATCCGCCGCGCGTCGTCCCACGAGACGCCGCCCACGACGGCCACGGGCAGCCGCAGGTCGTCCGGGACGGGGTGGGCCGAGAGCTTTCGGAGGGCGTCGACGCGGCGGCGGCGGCGTCTGCGGTCCTCCTCGACGACGACGACCTCGGGCGTGCGCGTGTCATCACCCTCATCATCATCATCGCCACCGCCACCGCCGTCGCCTTCACCACCATCCCCTCCCTCCCCCTCCCCCTGGTTGCCAAAGATGACCCTCGTCCGCGCCTGTTCCGAGTCCGTCCCGATCAGGTTCACAATCTTGAGAAACGTGTCGGCCGCCTCCCGCGTGCACACGAGCGCCCTCCCGGCGAGCGCCGGGTACAGCGTCGTCGCGAGCCTCGGCCCGTTCTCCACCTCGTCCGCCGCGTCGATGCGGTGCTGCTCCGACCGCAGCAGCTCCGACCCCGGCCCGATGGCCGTGTGGCTAAAGTCCGACGCCAGCGCCATGAAGACGGAGCAGTCGACGTTGAGCGTGTCGGAAAAGTCCCCAAAGGGATCCGCGCGGACGAGGTTCGCGACGGCCTCGTCCAGCAGCGCCGGCGGCGGGCGCGCGAGAATCCCTCCGCCGCCGCCGCCGCCGCTGTCGCCTTCCTCTCCCGGCCGCCGCCGCCCGTTGGAGGTGGCCGTCTCGACCACGAGCTCGACGCCGTCGTCGTCGCCGCCCATCTTCCGCACGAGGCGGAGCAGGTGGTCGACCGCGGCGTTCTCGCCCTCGGAGATGCGCGTCATGAGGATGCGCACCCGCGGCCGGCGATAACCCTCGTACGACGTCCGCGCCGCCGCCACCATGTGCCTCGCGACCCTGGCCACCTCGATGCTGTCCTCCGTCTCGTCTCGAAGGATCGCCAGCATCGCCTCGTCGGCGGCGGCGGCGGCGGCGCCGCCTCCGTCCGAAAAGTCCTCGTCCCAGTCCCACCCGGCGTCGGTCATCTCGTAAAACATCCGCCGCTGCGTCGTCGTGAGGATCTTGATCCACTCGGCTCCGCCGTTGACGACAAGGTCGACCACGGCGCTGATGCTCCTGCCGCTCTCCGTCTTGTACGACAGCTCCCTCTGCATCCGCGTGAGATGGCGGCAGCGCTTGGTGACTTCCCACACTGTCTCGTAGAACGTGTAATTGGACGCATCCAGCCTCAGACGGACCTTGCTGTCGAGCGTCTCAGGATCCAACTGCTCATCGGCTCCGACGTCATATGACTGCATCATCTTCTCGATGTGCTTCTTCTCAGATACGATCAGTCGTTCAAAGGCACCAAGTCCGGGAACAGCCTGGTTCCACGGCAGGGGCTTGTGGCCTGCCGGTGGACGTCCCTCAAGGGCTGACTTGAGCAGCGCCAGCTCGTCAAGGATGAGGTTAATGCGGCTGGTGATGAACTGGCATTGCTGTAGCAATGTAGCGCTGGGGTCCGGCCCGAATTGCGGAAAGACTGACATCCCGAGTCTCCCAGTTTTCTATCAATCGGCCACTAGGCTGCAGAACGATGGATAACGCGAGAGGCATCTGCCTCGCAGTGAACAGAGACTGGCTTCTCTCGGGACCGTCTTGAGTCGGTCGTGATGGAGTGACACGAGAGGCAGGGAGGCCGTTGACCGTTGACGGTTGACTCTCGAAAGCACAGGACGGTGGCGACGACGTGGCGTGGCCAACGCCGCCAAAGACGGATGCGACCGCGACGCTGTTGAACAACAGGAGGACAGCAGACGAGAATCAGTCAGCGTAGTAGACCACAGAGTGCTGGCCGCTTGTTCTTGCTTGAACCTGGGCGATTTGTTACGAGAATGACCACCGATTCAGGTAAAGAGGAGGAGTGTGCGTGGTTGTATCCGTATGAATAGGTAGCAAAGCAATGAATGGCCTTTTTGAGGGTCCAGTCCACGCGAGCAATCGTGAAAAGACGAGTGTCGATCGTTGCTGAGATGTCTTCCGAGTCAAGAGTCAGTCAAACCCGTGTTCAATCTCAGTGAGGATCTGTTTCCATTGGAAAGGCGGGAGGGGATGACGCACCTGAGGCAAAATTCCGTCGGCTTCTCCATCATGTGGGGCTCCGAAGCGGCCCCGAACGCCAACTGCCGATCGCCGGTTCCCCCCCTCGCCCCCCCCCCCCCCCCCGGGGGCTCGGAACTAGACACTGTCGAGTGCCGGCCGCCTCGTCTATCTCCCACTTACATAGCTAGCCTAGCTATGTGTATATAAATATTTATATGCATATAACAAATGTAACAATGCCCACTTCACATAAACTCGCTACACATCACACTCTGAGGAAAGAGAGCGGCTGGGAAATATCGGGCAAGGCCGAGCGACCTCGATCTTTGCATTGCACTAATCCTTCTTCATTGACCTTGGCCCGAGTCATATTCATTAAGGCGCATATATCGGCCGTCCAAACCCAAACACCCCATCCAGTGTTGCCCTTCCACCCCCCTGAAATCTGCGATTCTCTCTCTCCCTCTCTCTTTCTCTCTCCCTCTGCGTACAGGATGCAATGCGATATGGCGCTGTCGTCTAACCCAGTGGCAGAAAAAAAGGTATAGGGGGCCTCCATCCAATGCGTTCCTCCAAAAAAAAAAGAAGAAAGAAAAAAGCGCAGCAGCCTAGAAAACGGTTCCGTCGCTATCAATCAATATGGGCGGCTCCTTTGTATTGGGTCGGCTGACCTCGGCTATCTCTCGACCGCCCTGGATAAAAAGTTGTCATGTCAGTTGAGTGTCCTGCAATGCCTCTCACGGGTCTGGGGTTCGACAATGCTTACCTTCCAGCTTCCAGCTTCGAGTAGTTGGGCCAACGTGAGCTCGTTCCCGTTCAAATCATTCTTCAAATGCTTGTTGACCTCGACGCAGAGTTTATCCAAAAAGCCGACCGTCACGCCGCGCCACTCGACAATCACGTCGTCGCTGGGCTCGAACATGGGCGCCACCTCGACCGGCTTGACACCCGCCTTTTTGCAGTAATCGTCGTAGTGCTGGAGGCCCCTTTCGGTTTCCTCGGGCCTAAGCGTGAGAACGCCCAGGTCGATAAAAAGACCACCGTTGCGGTACTCTGGCAAGCCCGTCAGTAGCTCGACACCGGCAAAGTGGACCCGCAAGAGCGACTGCATGGGCTGCATCAGGCTATAGCAGAGCCACTGCGTGAGCTTGTGGAATGGCAGGATGGATTCCCAGGCGGCCGTCGAATTCTGTGCCGAAGGCGGGAAGGGCGAAAATTGCGACGTCGTCGGGCTCTGCGGGGGCTGCGGCATGGACTGGCAAGGCCAGGCGTCGCCCAAAGATACGCCGTTGATCGAGGTCCGCGACGGCGGCCAGATGGGCATGAGGCCGTTCATAAGGACGCTCCACAGCGTCGGGAGAACAACAATCGGCATTGACGACGCTTGCGTCGACGGGTGCGACAGCAGATAGTCTGGACCACCACAGTTAGCATGCCTGTCCTCTCTCCTACTTCACCATGGGAAACAAGCAGACGAACCAATCATGTTGCCCGGCCGGCCGTTCTCGCCAAAGTATTCCTTCTTCTCCGTCATGGCATTCGCCAGGCGCTGCAGAAGCTGTGTCCTGCCTTCGATGCCAGCCATCTCGTTTCCCTCCTTGGACTGGAGGCCAGCAGCCATTTTCTCGACCGTCAAGTTGCGCAGGCCCTCCTTGTCGACCTGGTACTTGTTCTTGGTGTCGCTGGAAAAGAGACCCTAACGAATCCATTAGCCACTAGCACGTGGCCTTTGAGCAGCAGCGCACCGCCAAGGACCTACCGTCTTGAACATTTCCAAGCTCGCCACTGCAATACCTTCTGACCGGCGATATATACGACCATTTTCCGTGCTCTTGTAGCTCCATTTCGTGCCGGCGCCAGCATCCAGCAGCACGCTGACGAGGAAAAGGTCGATCATGCGGCGGCACTTCTCGCTATTGTCGACATCATCGGGGAAGGTAGAAAGAAGCTGAGCAATGCGATCGCGGCCGCCGACACAGAAGTGCTGGTGTCTCCCGTGGCCAGGGATCGTGTTGAACGGTGCATCGTAATCTCTCTACGGCGAAGGTTGTCGTGGTCAGCAATAGGGTTACCACGATGAACCAACGGGCTCTCGGGAAATATACTAGGTGGCCTGATCATGCACAAGACGACGGACGGCATACCTTGATGATACGGGAAACAAATGTCACCACGTCGGGGAATTTTCGCATGTCGACATCAAAGTGCTTCAACTCATTGCGCAGGGCCTTTTCCGTCACGATCTTGCTTCTTTCTCTGACGGCTCCCAAACTCCGTAGGTACCCCGCGGGGTCAAGCTGGGGGTCGGGAGGACGCGGCAGGTCGACCTTGGGGACGGCAACAGGCGAAAAGGGCGTCAGAGGGGTGCCGGGGGCGGTGCTGGTTCCCGAGGTTCTGTTCATGATGTTGCGCAGTGGTGGTGACTTGATGCTGGATGTGCCCGAGTTGATGCTCACGTTGGACGTGTTGATGGAAGGCTTCTTGGAGGCTTTTGGGGCCTTTTCCTTGCGGGAGAACAGGCCCATTTTGGGTGGATTGGAGGGGGGGGGACCGCCGGCGGAGGGGCCTCGAGATAGATAGCGGTTAGTGGGGTCGGTCGGTCGGTCGGGGCCAGAGGGGGTTCAAGCGGGCGCTGGTTAAGTTGAGCTGGTCTCGAGTGAGTTTGAATCAATGCGAAGCTTCCGAGTGGTCGATCAGCTGCTATGGTTTGGCGATTGACAGACAGGCTGGTCAGCTGTAACACTGGGCGTGTTGGGCGGCGGTCACCGAAGCCGGGGGGCTCCGAGCGTGAGGGGAAGAAGATGGCAGGCTGCAGGCGGGTTCCTAGCTTCGGTTCGCGACGACGCCGAGACGAGACGAGGGAAAGAGATCGGAGGTGGACGGTAAGCAACAGGGACGGAGGGGAGGGGAGGGGAGGGGAGGGGGGAAGACAGGAAAGATAAGAAGTCGAGGTTCTCCCACTCAAGTTTAATATAATAGGAAGGGGACGGGGCGGTTTTGTTGGACTTGCGGGGAACGACCAAACAGCTACCTACCTAGACACAGATAGGTGGACACACTAGAGTCTAGGTAGTTTGGACTGGAGCAGAGCAGCAAGCGTCAATACTAACAACAAGCAGCAGCAGCAGGGCTGGTTGCGCCCAAAACGTCCAGGCCCTCTTCCTCTCTCTCTCTCTCTCTCTTTCTCTCTCTCGCGTGCTGGGGGGGCTTGCTTGTCTTGTCTCGTCGTGCTTGTCGGCGGCCTGGGGGGGTGTGGTTTGTGCGCGTGTGTATGGATGGGGGCAGATGGCTGCTCTGGGCTCAGGGACCGGTTCCCTTATTGGTGTTAGAGTTCTCGCTGATGTCGATCTGGATCAGGGATAACCGCTGGGGCAAGACGAACTGCTTTTGGCTTGGTTAGCTTGAAAAAATGTCGAGCCACTTTGAGCCATTCCCACTGCGCCTGCGCCGGACACAGACAGCGGGAAGGGGGGTGTGGAAAAGACAAGCAACCGCCGGAAGAATGCGCGGGTCAGAATTGAGGCTTTCAGGGGGGTGGGGGGCGTGAAGGGCGTGAAGGTTGTGAGTTTATGCAGCAGACCACAGCAGCTGGAAAGATGTGCTGATGAGGTAAGGCAACATCCGTAGAAGCTATGCTGTGCTGTGCTTTGTTGTGCAACTATCCGTACCTAGCCCCTATGCAGCTGAGCTCCAAGGGGAAGTCGTAGGTAGTAGGGCTTTCAGAAAGTACTGGACACTGGGAATGCAAAATAGCATGCGCTAGACATGGCCCATTCGTGAGGTGGTTCCAGGAGAGGCGGGGAAGCAGCTGCAGAAGGAGGGGGGGGGGGGAGATCGATCACTTACTCGGTCAGTCCCGTCTATGTACTTGTAGGTGGTTCCTGAGGAGGGGTTGACAATGACAAACCAGTAATCTCGGGTAGATGATCTGGAGACTGACGCCGTCCAATATCTCATCCCTGTCGCCGGCCGTGGTCAGCGAGATGGGAGGTGAAGAAGACTTTGCAAGATGGACGGTCCAGCGAGATGTCAAGCAAGGCCAAACCAGATGACGAAACGATGGGAAACCGAAGAGAGAAGAGAGCTTGGGAGGGGTAGGGAGGACCTTTGGCGATGCAAGGTAGATAGATGGGCTAGTGGTTTATGGCAGCGGGAATGAGGGGACTAGGTCAGCATGCGTGTCGGCGACAAGTGCGCGCGTCGTCGGCCGGATCTGAGCTAGTCTGGCGGGATCTAAGAGGCGTCCAATGTTTGCAGTAGTGGAAATGACGATCAATCTGTTGCCGCTCTAGTCACAAGACACTGTATTCGCACACAGCAGAGCAGGGCAGGGCAGGGCAGCTTGGTTAAGCCCTGACAAGGCGCTGCGCTACGCTGCGGGGGAAAAAGCAATGGCAAAGCACCCAGCGACACGGTGTCAATGGCCAGGCCACTTGGAAGTTGAAGCTCGGACAGCAAGGAAAAGTGACTCGTCAATGGTCGATGGACAGTCTTCAATGGTGGTCGTGAGCTCGGCCGTCCGGAAGCTGTAATGCCAGGATGATGGATCCGTAGTAGCGTATATTCTCTGGGTGCTGAGACAACGTGACGGTCGGGATGTGTCGAGCGTGCGCGACCCGAGGCCGAGCGTGTTTGGTGCTTTGCTGAACGCAATCGGAACAAGGCGATGATGGTGATAATGGTGATGACGATGGCGGTGATGATGGTGTTGATATTGTCGCAGACTCAGAGTGTCGAGGGAGTAGTCCGTATCAGGGGTCAGGCAGCGCCTCGCGACGGCAGCAGTAGCTGGGGAATGATACAGAGAGACAGACGAGCGAGAGCTGGAATAAGGTCAAGAAGAAGAAGCCGAAAGGGGAAATGGAGTGGGAAGGGGTCGCGGCGAAAACAGGAGGAGGGCGGCAAAACTGAAGCAGTTTGTTGCACGCGGGAGAGACAACGGCAGCCGGGTTTCAAAAGAAGCAACACGGGCGCGAACCCCAGAGCTGGGACCGGGAGCCGATGGTAGGGGGAATAGGACGGGGGGGGAGGGAGGGGGGGAGGGGGACGAGTAGAAATGACGGGGGAGGAGATGGCGGAGGAGATGAAGGGGAAGAAAGACACGGCTCAGACGAAAAAGCCGGACCCAGCAGTCCACGTCCAGCAGGAAAGGAGGAGGAGAAGGAATGTACGTGTGGTGTGTGTGCTTGCAAGATCAGAGACACAAATAGGACCTTGGTTTGTCCCAGGAAAGAGGTGCCTGCTGATACAGACAGTCAGTGCTCGAAGTGGTAAGTCAGGACAGGATGCACGTGAGGTGGATAGGTACAAAGTAGGTAGGTTGGAGCGAGAAGGAGGGTGAAGGGTTTTAGTCGCAGGCAGGAGGGGATTGCCAATCGGTGACATGAAGGACGAATGATGGAAAAACTGTGTAAATAAAAAAATAAGAAGCAAACAAGACGGCCGAAGATGTTCGGCTTATGAGAAGGAACGGGCTTGGAAAATCAACACCATGCCTGCCCGCCGCCTGCCTCTGCAAATTCTATCTACAGTAACAAAAAGGCGTGCCTTCTCGCACCTACCCAGGTACCTACAGAATACCTACCTATCCGTGCTATCCTGGCAGGGCCCATGAGGGGGACCTGGAAGGGTCGGTACGTATCTATCTAGGTACTGCTCGGATAGGTAGGTATTCGTACATACCTAGGTAGGTAAGCATTCATCCATACGGATACAGATACAGTAGATATCTACCAATCCTACTACGTATGGTAGTTACCTGCCTCGCCGGACCGAGACGTCCACAGGTAGATAGGCCATCCTGAGCCTCTCTCTCTCTCTCTCTCTCTAGAGACGGCACGGGAAGGAAAGGACGAGCCACTGGGCCTAGGCCCTAAGCACACAGTTGTGTTAAAAAAAAAAAGCCATCGGTGGAGAAGCGTGGCAGGGAGTTATGGACCAACAAACACTACTACGTAGTACGTGAGGCACTTGGCGCACCCTTTTCTATCTGCAGTGTGACAGTGTTCGTTGAGAAGAGGATGTTCGCAAAGGGGTCCATGTCGAAAGGGGGAGGGAAGCAGGCATCTAGTGGGCTAGTAAGGGTTTTGTCTCCAATCTGCCACTGGATTCGAGGGCTGTTCGGCGCTGGGGGCCCGCTGAGCGGATCAAACGGGAATGTCGACATTCGCACATTGCCTAGGTACATACGTAGTACATAGGTAGATATCTTGACAATGGTAGCAGCCCCAGTACGAATATACTGTACCCCTAACTGAACACCATAAGTACGGCAAGTGGGTGTGGACACTGTCTTCTGCTTCTAGCCCCTTACGTATTGAAGGTCAAGCGTGCTGATGGTACCTGTAGTGGTTGGTAGTCGTACCTGTCTGTACCTAAGGTAGTGTGTGGCCTGAGTTTTAGCATCGCATACTCCTCCTCCTTACCTTTCTACCACCTCGGTTCTCGACCTCCAACCAACTTGCCCACAAGCTTGGATTACATCTCTCCGAGTCCCCAAGGCCTGCCAGACAAACATCCCTCTCCCAGCCAAGCCGACCACGGGCCGAGATCCTCACAGACTCACGAGAGCTACAGATTACAGTGTGTCTTCCTTCCCCCGATCATCAAGGCACATTGCACTACGCATCACGCACCATAACCAACAACACCTTCGCTGCGACCTCACGACGCTGATATGGCCCACCCTTCGCAAATCGTCGACTGATTCAGGTCTTCACCGTCTTCTCCCACCCACTCGCACGGGGCCGGCTCTGTGCAAGGGCTGAAGGGGTCCGTCCCTCCGCCGGAATGACTCCCGGCGAGCCTGGCACCCGTGTTCTTTCTGCTGCATCCGGAGTACCATTACAACGCGGGTTGCACTTCTTCGTCCCTCGCCGGCGATGCTTCCAATCTGTTTTGGACACTAATCACGGATGCATGGTGCAGCAGCTGTTACTGAGTTCGTTCACTCGGTCGCTCGCTCGCTCCTTGATCGTGGCGTAATTAAGCCGCAATCGTCCCTAAACCCTACTACTACGTACGTCCCCTCCGATATCGACCGATGCGACCCAACATGGCCCCCAATTGTCTTATTGCTCCTATCCTGTTTCTTTACCTCTCGTCTACAATTACTTCGCCTTGTTCTTGTACCTCGGGCAGGGCTCCAGTTCAGCTGTAGTCATGTCATGCATGGTAGGATCGTCCCACATCACAAGCCGGGACCGCTGACCCCTCCCCCAACCCCCGGCCAAGTGGAGGCTGACAACAGGCGACGTGACAGGAGAAGACCGAAGCACTGGATCTAGGAAAACGGAAGCCTTGCTCGAAAAGTAGAAGAAACTTTTTAGCATCAAAACAAGTGCAGCCCCGCGTGACGGGACCATGGGAGCCGCTCGTTTTTCTTCATTTTCTGCCATGTCGACAGACCAAACCATGCGTGTGTACATCGTATCCGTATGGAGAAGTCTTCGTCTGGGTATCATCACCATACAGGTACCTACGTACTCCGTAGTAGGTATCCGTATTTAGGTACGAGATGTACGCAGGCATGCAGGCATTCGTCGACCCCACCGTATCAGGTCGACCGTCGTCGACATCGTCGCTTGCGTGAGCAGCCGGCATCTCGGAACCGCATGCCTCGAACCGCGTGCCTCGCTTCGGCCCATGTACCTCCTTCGGGTAATTAGTGCAAGGTGACGATGCTACCACAACATTACAATTATAGGTTACGGCTGTACAACGACGTCCACCACCATCACCTACACAGCCCAACCCTTTCGTACACATGGCCACCCCCGCTAGAGCTCTTTGTTCTTCTCGTCTCTTCGCAGGGCCCGTTGGCCTATCTCCACTTGTGGTTCGTGGGAAAAGAGAGAAATTTTGTTTGCTTTCCAGATGCAACGTCGGCCGCCCCAGCCGCCTACACGGACACAGTACAGAATACAAGTGCAAGACCCGAGACCATCTCACTTCGGCTGCATGACCCTGCGTATGAATACAATCCGCACACGGACACTGGTTCGTCTTAACTGAGACGAACCACCTCTTTGCAGGGACGGACTGGCAAACACGACAGCAAACGGCCCGGCATGGGGACGCGGACTCCTGGGTTGTCCACACCGAGCGAGCGAGCGCCCTCAAAGGAAAACCCTCGATTGCTCTCTGCCCAGTGCTATTCACGGTCACCCACCCACACACACCTCTGGGAAACCGGAACCCAGAAGACTGGAAGGCTGCAGTCATGGTACCAGGGACCTGGGCTCTGTGGCATGCGACCATGTACAGTTACAGAGACACTAGATGGGATGGCCGGCCGGCTCGCGTTGCAGTGCAGCCGAAGTCTGCAAGGTACGGGAGACTGTGCACGTTTCTGGAATCGCCCCCGGCTTGGATGCTTTGTCACAAGTGGACGATTTGAACTTGCAGTCCCCTCGTCGGTTCATGGTGTTTTGCTTTCCGATGGCATTGGACAGAGCTCCAGGCACTCACTACAGGCACCGACCACTACAATCCATCTGCCCCCCCCCCGCATCGTGCAAGAGTTCAGCCGATTTGGCAAAAAGAGCCCCCATAATCTTATCGTCCTCTGCATGGTATCAACAAGTATGACTTGCTCACAATGTCCGACACCTCTCCCCTCTCGCGGACATCGATTGGGTCGAGGTCGGCACCGGCAAACTCGCAAAGAAGATAGATACCCTCCATTGATGGATGGCCTACCAGACCAGGCCAAGCCAATATGCATAAGGCGGCGACGACATGAAGCGTAGCCAAACATGGTTTGCGATACACCCATCAACCAACCAACCAACCAACCAACCGTTCATTGGGGGAGGTGGCAAACGCCACCAACCTCCCATGGCCGGAATTGAATTCAGACTGACAATGCAAACACGTGTCGAGGCCGGGATGAAAGGAGGGTGCCTTAGCCACGTGCTCCGCCTCACCAATGGCTTTCAAGCACCGGCATTTTGCGGCTTCGGCGGTGAGCCGCCAGAAGAGACTCCGTAAGACTCCTTTTCAAGATTGGAAAACCGAGGTGAGAGGGTCAGGACTCCAGAGGAAGGAAGTCCGCTCTGGGATGCAGCAGTAAGATGACACAGATTCACGTCTCTTAGCTCATGGTTTCATGAGCCTTGCGCTCAGGTCTTCCTCTGGTCCCTCTCCCCTCTGCAGTGGGAAATTGTCGATCGACCGCACGTGGCGCTCCTCTGACAGGTCATCCGGTGGACGCCAAATCCAACGACAGCTCTCTTCATCCACTCCTCCGATATGACCACAACTCTTCGTTAGGCTCACCATCACTATGGGTCATTAGTGCTTTTGGGGAGCTCCTCTTCCTCCCCGGTGAAGCTCGGGGGCCGTGGCCCCCAGCCATTGAGCTCAGGCCCAGGCCTGTCCTGTGTCGCCACCCGGGGCTTGCGAAGGGGGGCCGGCTTTCTCGAATCTCGACAAGTCCAGGACTTCGGGCGGCTAGCCTCGAAGTGGACGCTGCTGGCGGACGATCCAATCTAAAAGCGATCGGCGGCTGGGGCTTTTTTCTGCCATGCGTCCAAACTCTTTATCTCGTGGGTGTTTCAGCGCGTGGGCTTCTCCGCTCCCGGCGTCGTCCTTCTGCTTTCGGTGTCACGCCGGGCCTCCTGTTGACGTCCTTAATCAAGCCCGCCGCCCTGGGCTTCGATGGGGTTGCAACGAGGCTTGCTGGTCGACGGGGACGCAGGCCTCTTATAACCCGTTTCCGGGGACAATTTCAGTCCTGCCACGAGGCGGCCATGCTGAGCGCCGCCTGGTGGCCTGGGTGGCGCCAACTCGATCGGATTCTGTTGCGACATCAGCTAGCAGCTCGTGGCCAGATGCCGGTAATTGGGCTTCCTTTCTTAGCTTGGTCATTTTGGCCTGTCCAACAAGACCTGTGAGACACTGCTAGAGCGACGAATCACGAGGTGGCACGACCCTATCCTCCATCGTCGGGAACAAGACCTGCCCGTCAGCCTTTGATCTATTGCTGGCGGCGCCCGGGCAAGGCGACCGGCAGACGCGTGGTTGGTGCTCACCCGTTAAGGGTTCAACAACAGCTTCAGGTTCTCGTTCCTGACATGTCGTGTTGTTGGGGCTTGGGGCGTGTCTTAGTACAGCCCGGAAGGAGCTCGGTCTGGGATGAATATCACCTGATTCTCTATCCGTTCTTGAATGAGGACAAGGTTCGGAACGAACCCACCGCGGAGGACGGCTTCGCTTGTGTACCCTGGCCTGGAGTGCCTAAATTACTTCTCTACAGTCGTCCGTCCATTTGTCCACAACGGCCCTCTTTGATCAGCGGACCCATCCCCTACTCGTCGCCTTGGACTTGTCCAGCCTCGCTCAACGTTGCATACAACACGCTTAGAAGGGCGGGCGGTTTATCTCCCTGCAAAACTTGACATACGCATCATACTCTATTGTAGATGTAGTACGTAGGTAGACATACATATATATACACACACATACACATACACACACACATGTGATGGATGATGTCAGCAAAAAGGATGGACGATCAGGGAATCGAACCCTGGACCTACCGCATGCTAAGCGGTCATTATACCACTAAACCAATCGCCCATTAGATGATCTAGCCCGGACTTGAACCGGAGACCTTCAGTGTTCTCAGTCGAGTTGGACTCGAGCTGTTAGACTGACGTGATAACCAACTACACCACCAGACCTATTGATGACATTACCATGCGAATTATGGAAATATGTATGTGTGTGTGTTTGAATGTGGGTCAACAGGCTTTGCAAAGTTCTGCAACCGGAGTGTCTCGGGGCGGGGGAACCTTTGCGGACACCGCCGGAGCCGAAAGTCCGCTAATGCGGCGGGGGGGGGGGGGGGGGGGGGGGGGTAGGCAGCCTTTTAGAAGACCATGCAAGTCTGGGATATGTAGGATCGAATTTTGTTCTACTAGTGGATAATTTTTCTTCCATCTTTAGTCCCAACTTCGGACTGAAGGCCGAACCTTGGGTTAGCTTGCTGGCCTTCAAAAAAATTAAAAAATTCTTTATTTTTTTATGGCGAAAGATGGCGCGAACGAGGTTGGTTGGTGGCGATGGTTTGTCTCAACAAAAAATGAAGAAAATAAACACAAACCTAGAATTATTACCTCGCAGACGAGAGAAAGAGAAAAATGGGGGGTTTCTGTTGAAATCACACCCTCCACACGTGCTAGATGTCATTGACATCAATCAACAGCCTGTCAACC
>PJEX01000229.1:54045-76658 GCA_005350895.1 Colletotrichum tanaceti
GGGGGGGGGGGGGGGGGGGGGTTGATGAACGTCTCGGGTGGCCAGGATACCCTACGTACACGTGTAGTTTGCTAGGCTGATATGACCCGTACTTTATACGGTGTGGTCTTATAGACGCGATATGTCGAAGAAGTCCGTGTTGGCCTGGTGTGATCATTTTTTCTTCTCTCTCTCTCTCTCCCGAGTCGTATCGTTGGCCCCTTGTTGTCGAAGACGCACAGGAAAAGAATGCCACGACGCTTTCTTGACTGGCAATGCGTCCAAGTACAATGTCAACCACGAGCAAAACCCCTCTAGAAAGATAGCCGTAGTTCCCTATCGAGCACCTTTCAATTGCCTACGGCCGAGGAGAGGGGTATGTCATCTCTCCTCGGGGCACTCGTAACCGGTGAGGCCAGACTAAGCTGTGGTGTGAAGAGTGGCGGATGGTTTCCACCGGATCAATTCATTCCTTCCCCCCTTGGGGGGCATAGGCTCAGACGGGGGTGGAAACACAAAGTTGTATGAGTGGGAGCTGGCCGAAAATGTACCGTCACAATGGCTGCCATACACAATTGCCGCCGGCTACACGTGAGCTGGAATTAGAGGGGCGCGCGTTTTCTGCTTACGTGTTGCAAAGAACAGTCGCCTTGCGTGACGGCAAACAATACTGAATGACTGACTGACGGACTTATCTACTGCTCGCGCCGTTTTGACGTAGATATCTGTCACGAGCTAGAGCACACAGTAGGCATAGGAGAAAAGGAGGGAAAGATGCTTGATTCTAGGAGCTAGGAAGTAGCTAGAATATGGCCTATATATATACATATAAGCACGTGACAGACCTGTCTTAGAGGGCTGATTTCTCCTGTAACATACCCCCTAATTAGTTATATAAATAAGCAATTAACTCTTATATATAACAATAGCCTAGAGTTAACAAAAGAAATAGGTAGATTATAAGTGTATCTACATAACATATAATTTAGCTTATAAGAATACCTATATAAGATACCCTTTATAAGGTATTATAGTTATTTCTCTATATATATCTATACTACATTCTAATTAGTATATTAGATTTATTACTCTAACTATATAAGTAACCTTTTTAGAAGGGAAGCCTAAAGGAGCTTAAAGGAGTGTAAGATATATACTAAAAGGGTACTTAAGAGAAGTATCTAAGAGAGTAGAAAAAAAAACTAAGAAGATAGATATCTCCTATAAGACACCCCCTAGCTTTAAAGAAGGTAAAAAGGTAAGGAAAATAGCCCTTAGTAAAGCATATAAGAAAGGAAACCTCTAGGAAAGGTACCTAGAGATATTATTAAGCTTATAGGAAGAGATCCTAGAGGAGCTTTATGTAGATATACCTAGCTATACTTAACAAGAGCTGCTAGCTTAGCGTATTCTAGGAGTCTTAGTATATCTATATTAATAAGTAGTAGCTAAGAACTACTATAGGCGTCTAGTCTGCTATCTACTAATAAGGTAGAATAAAAAGGTGCTACTAAGGGGTAAGGCTGCTAATAGGTAAGGGTTACCTATAGGCTAAAAAGGTCTATAGAAAAAAGGGATAGAATTAGGGGACTCTAACCTACCCCTAAGGTTACACTTAGAGATACTAGTTAGTAAATTAGCTACCTCCCTCACTTATCCTATATACTTAACGTCTTAAGTAGGACTTACTAGTGTTATTCTTAACTATAGGTAGTAATATAGTTAACTTATTAAAAGGATCTAAAAGAAGTACTAATATTAAACTAACTGTTATATATATTACTTACTTAAGTATAGATATAATAACTATTATATTAATAACTATAGGGAAGTACCTTATATACTATTATTAATATACCTTTCTCTTATTCCCTAGTAAAGGTTAAAGCTAGAAGCTAGATAGCTAAGAGCTAGAGCTATTAGAGCTACTTAAGTACTATAGTCCTAAGTTAGGAGCTATTAAATAGAGTTCCTTATATATTTTAAGTACTAAAGGTTTAAGTAGGTTTATTTTAAACAGCAGTTAGAAAGTCTATTACTAGAGGCTAACTTATGTAAGGGACTTATATAAGGAGGAGGACCTATAGAGGACATATAGGTACGCTCTTATTAATTACTTTAAGGTAGGCTAGTTAAGAGGGCTAGAGGATATCCTAATTAAGGAAGAAATAGAGGATATCCTAAATATTATAAAAGTTAACTATAGCTTATAGGGAATAGCTTAAGATATACTCTTTTGCTCTAATAAAGAGATATATTAATAGCACTAATAGCAAGTATAGCTAGGCTTATAACTGTCACAAGCTAGAGCATACAGTAGGCATAGGAGAAAAGGAGGGAAAGATGCTTAATTCTAGGAGCTAGGAAGTAGCTAGAATATAGCCTATATATATACATATAAGCACGTGACAGACCTGTCTCAGAGGGCTGATTTCTCCTGTGACAATATCCTCCATCCAGGTAGTCAGTCAGGATGTCTACCCTACACAGGCTGACTCCCCTATGGATAAACAAGCGAGGAAACGCATGGGAACTGCTGCTGCGACTTGCCCCAGTCGAGAGTCACAACAGCGTTCGCCTATTTCTCCTGGCCGGCTGTCATGTCGACGATTTTATGTCAGCGAGGAGACGAGGGACATCCCAAGGGTCGAGGACCAACGCCGCCCCGTTCTCCCTCCTCCTCCCCTTCTCCTTGTCGCATACTTTATTTCTGGTAGCGCGTGTGTATCCATGTACCAGACGAGAAGCGACCAAAGTTGGAACTCCCTCTACGGATTCGATAGGTGTGTGTGTGCCTGGAGCGCGCGGATCTCTATTCGGGCCTCAATCTGAACAGAAACTGAGGACGCGGCCGTCTGTCCGCCTGACAAGTGAAAGCTGGCGCGATAGACTGTGAGGTTGTCTCGTGTCCAGGACTCGAGAGTGAAGCAATGCCGCTCGAGACAGGACCAGTATTTAGCACTTCCTGGTGGATGAAGGATAGGTGGGCAGGTCGAGATTGGATACCCCGACTCGACGACACATCTCTTGAGTAAATTGTTTTTTCTTTCTTTCAGCAAGACTACGTGAAACCCGCGGCTAGGCTTATTGGGAGGTTGGGTCCCTATTATTCTGCGATATCCAGATGGTTCACAAGCTTGTTTTCTTTTGCTTCCCTCACCCCATATGGTACAGTAAACTTCACCCTCCCCCCCCCTCAAAAAAAAAAAAAAAAGCCGAAGAAGTCTCGAGTCTTTTGCCATCCTTCTCGGTGTTCTCTTTTGGGGTTTATTCTTACATTTCGTGAGCCTTTGAATCTCACTTGGAACCCCCCTCCCCAGAGCAAAAAAGCAAGGCCTCTCTTCTCAAAATCCTTTCCTGTCTTTTCTTCTTCTGTCGTTCGCACGCAACCGGGCCCAGAACTTCTGTCTCTCCTCTTCAGCCCTCTTCTCGGCGTACTCCTTGGCACGCTTGGCCTCCTCCTTGGCGCGCTGGGCCTCGAGGTAGTTGCCGGCACCGCCCTTGGCGTTGTGCACCGTCTGCTTGAGGTTGTTCAAGACGCCGCTGATGGTGCCATCCTGCGCGGGGTCCGCGGCGGGGGCGGCACGGGCGGCAGGGGCGGCAGGGGCGGCAGGGGCGGCAGGGGCGGCAGGGGCGGCAGGGGCGGCGGGGGCGGCGCGCGGGGCCTGGTATTTCAGGTGGCCGGCGGGGGCGGCGGCGGGCCCTGGGGTCGAGGGGAGGGGCGTGAGGTTGAAGAAGCTGCGGAAGCCGGGCAAGGTGAAGAGCCAGTTCTGGAGGACTCCGACGAGACCGGTGACGAAGAAGTACAGCTGGACGCCGGCGGGGAGGTAAGCGGTGAAGACGACGGAGAGTGGGCCGAGGATGAACATCATCAGCTTCTGCTGGGCCTTGGCCTGCGGCGTGGAGTAGCGGGAACCGAGCTAAAGGAAAGGAAGGGGGGTTAGTGCGTTAGCGATGGATTTCTCCCAAGGACAGCAGCGGTTATATATTGGGGGGAAATGTGTATGTACCTTGACCATGGCGTACATGGCGATAGGACCGGCAATGGGCAGGAGGAAGAAGGGGTCGGAGACGGTCAAGTCGGGGATCCAGAGGAGGCCGCCGGTCTCCATGCCGGGGACGGGGATGGCGGAGGCACCGTTCAGGACGCGGAACATGCCGTACCCGAAGGGGATCTGCAGGAGACCCCAGAGGCCGTTGAGGGGGTTGACGCCGGCGCGCTTGTTCAGCAAGGACAGGTCGCGGCGGAACTCGGTCGCGGCGGCGGAGTCGCCGCGGGCCATGGACTCCTGCATGCCGGTGCGGACCTCCTCATAGCGGGGGTCCAGCTGCAGCTTCTGCATGCGGGCGGCGGTGTCCTGGGACAAGAGGAGGGGCTTGAACATGACGATGCGCAGGAGGACGGCGGTGGCGGCGATGGAGGCCCACCAGGGCATGCCCGAGTAGACGTGCAGGTGCTCAAAGGACCACTGCATCACGCTCGAGGGGCCCCAGCCGAAGTCGAGGCCGAGGGTCTTGAGGAAGCCGATCTGCTCGGGCAGGTCGAGGAGGGCGGCGGCGTCGAGATCGGGGAGGGAGGTGGACGGGGTGGCGGCGGCGGCGGAAGCGCTGGCGTCGGCGAGGACTGGTTCGGGAGTAGGAACGGATGGTGCCGAGGCCGAGGCGGAGGCGGAGGCGGAAGCGGCGTCGACGGGAGGTTGTGCTGCTGGAGCGGCCGCGGGAGCAGCTGGTGTCGATGCTGTTGCCGCGGGCGCGGTCGCGGATGCAGGCTCAGGAGCGGGTGCAGGCGCAGGAGCGGGTGCAGGCGCAGGAACGGATGCAGGCGCAGGAGCGGGTGCAGGCGCAGGAACGGGTTCCGGCTCGGGCTTAGAGTTCCAGAGAGAGAGGGCGCGTCGTGTCTCGAGGGAGCCGCCGATGGCTACTGTGCCGGCAAGGCCGCCCAATCTGGAGTTGACTGACCTCAGGGAGGAGGACCAGGGCGCGCCGCTGCTGCGCAGGGAGGTTCCGAACTGCCGTCCATCGCCGAGTCGTCTGGATGACCTGGCGATCTGGCCCAGTGGGCGTTAGCATCAGATTCGACTCGGGCAGCGGATGATGAATGCTTGGGACCAAAGAGGGGGGGTTGATTCCGGGGGGATATTTACGGATTGGCTGGATATGCTGCTGGTCGCCCTCACGGAGGGGAGAGAACGGAGAACGCCTCTGCTGGGCAGCATGATGGGCTGGATTTGAGAGATGGAGGAGGGTGATTAGGGTGTGTGAGTCGTGAGAACGGTCTCTTATCTCGCTCGCTCTCTCTGTCTCTCGATCTCTCTCCCAAGTCTCGACGACTGAGAGGTGCGCTGTTGCTGGGAAATTTTTGGGGATCGGCTCAGGGGACGAACCGCGAACGCGCCGGGAAAATCTCGGGCCACTTTAGGGGTGGGAGGCGGGCCCAAGCTCCGGCTCCGTGCCACCAAACAGTCAGCCAGCATTAGAGATAGATACCTAGGTCCTAGGTACATCGACCTACGAGTAGAGATTGTTGATTTGAAAGGCACATCACAGTAATTATCGCCACCGCATTTGACCGATTTGGTACAGTTTGAGCACAACTGTGTTTGGTTTTGGTCTGCAACTTTGCATATGTACAGATCGCGAGCCTTGCTTGAGCTCCTTCGTCATCACGACCCGGGCCCACACCCATGCCGCCTGTCTAAAGGGTCACCATGTTACCATTCCACCTTCTGTAGATGACGTGCATCTTCCTCTATGTAGATGCATGCTTTTCTTCCTTGGTCCGAAAGAGACTGTCCTAAAGCAGCAGCCTCTCATGACAGCACTATACGGCCCCTGCACCCGCAGAGCAGCCTCACGCTCGTCTCTCTAAGGCATGCAGAGACGGCTCACTTTTCTCGACGAATCAAGATGGGTTCATCGTTGCTGATGCAGAAAGGACACTTATTCCCATCCACCTAGTCATTCGAGACTCGTCAAGTCGTCAAGGCTGGTTGTAGGCTTTCGGTGCTTGTCTCGAACCTCCAGGCCGGGGCCGATGGCGTGTGTTCGTCTCCGGGACATCGGGAAGACCTGCAGCGTGTTAGTTTTTTTGTTGGCCTTTTGCATCCATACAGTCTGCCACATCGTATCTGTGTGTGTGCAGGTTGGCCGAGGCATTGACGCCGTTGCGAGCCTCGCGGGGTACTTTGGTCGTACCTTGGTGCTGCCCCATCCTAACCTGTACGCAGCCTCATGTGCGAACAACTCTCCAAACCCGAGCATCATGCCATTGATGAACGGCAGAAACAGGTTGATGGCGGCGCCGCGGACCAGGCCCCAAAACGTCGGCGGCTTGTAGAGGATGAGGGGCGAGTTCGACGAGGGAGGGGATTCGGTCAGGTCCTCGCCCTGGGAGTACTGCTCGCTGTCGGACCGGATCGTCACGCCGGACTCGGCGAGGGGATGCAAGGAGTCGTCGGAAGCCATGGTCGAGATTCGGCTTGGTGGGCGTAAGGATTACGGTAGTGTTGAACGGGAGCGTTGTTTGAGAGACTGATAAGCCGGGCAGGTTTCCCGACACTCGCGCTGAGAGACGTGTGGTGCAGATGCTGGTACGGGGAGCTGCGGCGTCACCTCGGAAAATCATCAATTAGCTGACGGCCTTGGAACGCTCAGGCGCTCAGTTCCTAGGTACGTGCCACGGTACCTAGGTACCTCATGTCGAGAACACGGGTGACAGCTTCAGCCACACCTGGAGGTTAGATAAGCTTTAATCGGGCCATCCAGCGGTGGCGGTGGTGGGGCCAGGTACGTACCTTCCTTTTGCCTCACGTCACAGGGAAAGAAAGTGCTAGAGAGGTATCCGTAGCAGCAGCAGCAGCAACAAAGCTTCAACAGTCTGCCCACTGACGACCACTAAGCTGCCTGCTAATAATTCGGCTTCATCCATCTTCCATCTTTTTACACGTCGCAACCTTCAAAAAGAAGCCACACATCACTTATTTCCAAACTACCTACCTGCAGGTGATTGACACCTTAGCTTGCCACTGGACTACGTCGCAAGTTCTTCTTCTCGTTGCCCAAACCAACTGCCCTACCCTCCTTTGACCACACCTCACCGAATCCCCCCGCCAAACCACAACCGGCGCCGTCATCATGCCTGGCAGCAGCAACAGCGCTTCGCGCAATAACATCCTGCGCGACTTCAAGAGCTTGACGGGCATGTCCGAAGCTCGTGTAAGTCATGTACCCGTATATCTCTATTTCTTCATGTCTAACCCCTTGTCAGTGCACAGAGTACCTTGAGTCTGCGAACTGGGACATTGGCCTCGCCGCCCAGGCCTACTACGCCGACCACGACTCCGAGGACGAGATCGAACCCGTCGCTCAGGCACAGCCCGCTGCCGCCGCCGCCCCTGCTCCTGCCGAATACACCGGTCCCCGAACTCTCGACGGTCGGCCTGCACCCGAGTCCGCCGGCCGAGCCAGCACTGCGAAGAAGGCGGCGCCTAAGAAGAAGGGTCTTGCGACGCTCAGCTCCATCGGCGGCGGTCACGCACACGATGACGATGACGACGACGACGACGAGGACGACGACGACAGAGGCCGCGGAGACCTCTTCGCCGGAGGCGAGAAGTCTGGATTGGCTGTGCAGGACCCGTCCCAGGAGGGCGGCGGTGCAAAGAAGATCATCAGTGACATTCTCGCCAAGGCCAAGGCGTAAGTACCGAAAACCGGACGGGCTTTTGATGCCGAGACTGACAAGACCTAGCAACGCTTCCCGCCCCGAGACTGCATCCTCCGCTGGCCCCTCGCGCTCCAGCGTCTTCCAGGGATCCGGAAACACTGTCGGTGGCGAAGGAACCGAGAGCCGCAGCATCCCCGATCCCAATGCCTTCCAGGAGGGCGCCGGAGGCCCGCCCGGTACCAGCGGCGAGCCTCAGGAGCGCACATTGCACCTGTGGCAGGACGGCTTCAGCATTGACGACGGCGAGCTTCACCGATTCGACGACCCGGAGAATGCAATGGACCTGAACATGATCCGTGCCGGCAGAGCCCCTCTGCACCTGATGAACGTCCGCTATGACCAGCCGGTGGATGTGAAGCTGCACCAGCACCAGGAGAACTACCGCGCGCTGCCCAAAAAGTACAAGCCTTTCGGTGGGGAGGGACGCCGACTCGGCAGCCCGGTCCCCGGCGAGGGTAGCTCCTCCGCGGGCGCGGCCCCTCCTGCTGCTTCGATAACCACCCAGGCCGCCTCCGCCGGCTCGACTGGCCCTCAGCAGGCCGTCGACGAGTCTCAGCCCACCCTGACTCTGCGCATCCAGCTGCCCAACGGCACGCGACTGCCTGCCCGGTTCAACACCACGCACACCCTCGACGACGTTTACGAATTCGTGCAGCGCGCCTCGGCTGACACCAGCACCAGGTCGTGGGTTCTGGCGACGACCTTCCCGAACAAGAACCACACCGATCGCAGTCTGGTGCTGGGCGAGATGCCCGAGTTCAAGAAGGGCGGAACCGCCGTGGTCAAGTGGGCTTAAGCGGGGTCCATACAAGTGAGAAAATGACGGGAATCAGGCGGCGTTTGGTACAGTGGCCCCACATCATGGCCGGGCGGCTTTTGGGTCTGGGCATTTGAGGCAGTTAGCCTCGGCGTGGAATGTAGACTATTTAGCTTGAGGAATAGACATTAGACACGCCCATGAGTTGATGACGACGGGGTTTGGTGGTGAGTGACTCTTGACGTAATTTTACGTATGCACTGCACTGCTTGCTAATATGCATGCGATCAGCGTACCTTTTCTTCCCTCTCTCTCTCTCTCCCTCTGTTGTACAGTTTTAAATCCTCCCAACGCCCTTGGAAATGGTATCATTATAATCATCCCTGCCATACGACGCTGCGGCCAGCTATCGCCCACGTGCGTCTCCAATGAAAAATAAGAAGAAATGTGAAGAATAGGAGAAGAAGAAAAAGAAAGAACGGATCCCCCCCCCACCAGCCAGATCTACAGCTTTCTCCGGCCACACACACCTATGCGATACAATCCCTTCATGAGGCCCCGCCACCCTGAGAAATCATGGTGGCCGGGCCGTCCAAGAACTTGAAGTGTTCAATGGCGATCTGGCAGTTGAGCATGGCGGCGTTGAACCTGGCCTCCCCGGGCGGCAGGATGACCATGAGGTAGGTGTTTGTGGTGAACTTGAGGATGAAGAGGTTGAAGCGGGTGCCGGCCTTGTGCTCCATGCGGACAAACTGCTCGGCGTTGCGCGGGGTGCCGGTGAAGCGGCTGATGGTCTGCTTGAAGTGCTTCATGATGTTGGACATGCGCTCGAGGCGGTCCTCGGTCGGGTTCCTCTGGCCCTCCTCCGAGGTCCAGGACGAGACGGCGAGGAAGGAGGTGCGCTCGAACAGCAGCAGCTCCTCGGCCTCGATGGCGACGCCGAGGTTGGCGAGGTTCCGCTCGATGGTGGACAGGTTGGGGACGAGGTCGTGGATGATGCTCGCCCAGGCCTTGTACAGGCTCTGGTCCCAGATGCTCGTCGCGAAGGGGGTGATGTCGAAGCCGGTCTGGCCGGCGAGGGCGGTCGAGGAACTGGTGCTGTCGTCGTCCGGCTGGTGCTGTTGTTGATGCTGCTGTTGCTGCTGCTGCTGCTGCTGTTGATAGCCGATGCTGTTGGCGTACTCGGCGGTGCGCTGGCGGACGATGCGGACGCGGTCGTCGTACACGGACTCGCGATGGGCGGGGACGACGAGGTCCATCTTGTGGATGAGGACGTAGACCTTTGCGCCGGGGGAGAACTGGAGCAGGGCGGAGATGATGGAGACGTAGGTGGCGAGGTCGCGGTCGATGTCGCGGGACTCGATGTCGAAGACGTAGATGAGCACGCCGACGTTGGAGAAGACGTGGACGCGCTGCTGGGAGAGGTAGTTCTCCATGAAGGCCTCCTGGCCGCCGCAGTCCCAGAGGTTGAGCGTGAGGTTGCCGAGGAACTTGACGTGGGAGAGGTCGATGTCTATCGTGGCGCCGCTGGGACGAGTGTCAGCTGTGGGGTCACGGGAGAGAGAGAGAGTGAGTGAGTGAGTGAGAGAGGGAGGAGAGAGGCAGAGGCCAAGGCAATTCTTACAGTCTCCGGGTATCGCGGGCAATGTAGTTGCTGAAGATGATGCTCCGCATGCTCGACTTTCCCGAGCCGCTCTTGCCCATGAGCAGGACCTTCTTCTTCTTGGGCTTCTTGACCTCGGCCAGGGGCGCGTTCCCCGGCCCGTTGTCGAAAGTGGCGTCGGCCATTGTTTTGGTCAGAATCTGTTCATGCAGTGATGTCTCGGCAACGCAATCGGTCTCGAAGAGGGGTTCGTTCGTCAAGTCGCTGGAGATGTGATTGTCGGACGGAGCTTTCGTATGGCGCGGGGTGGGGGGGGGGGGGTTAGTAGAGAGGGGAGCTTCTTCGGCGCCGGAGTTTGGCTTGTCGCTGGAGGCCGATGTCTTCGGGACGTGCCTCGGGTGTCGTTACGAGGAGTGAAAAGAGTGACTGATTCGGCGTGTTCTGCAAAGTCGTGAACGATAGACTTGGGCGTCGTGGAGCGTTGTACTCTGTACACTGTCGAGTAATTATGCCTGACTGGATGCTGATCTTGGTCCGCGACCCGATTTCTAGGAGGCGCATGACGGAGTACGTACCTTGGAGAATTGACAAGCGATAAGATAGAACTGCTGACGTAATATGCTGTGTGCACTCCGTACTACCCCCCGTCTTTTCTACTTACCAGAGTTCACCTTCACTGCTCCTTAATAGGTTCATCCCATCAACATCACGACGGCGGAGCCCGGCCTTCAAAAAAGTTGCAAGTGTCTCCATGTGCGAGTACAAGGGCTCTGAAATGTCTGATGCCTCGACTGCTCTGGATACACTTACACTGAACCAAGACGTCCATCTACTCGGTTTGTGCATCTTTGAGCGACGACACATGACTTTGTTTTGAATAATAGTGCGTCCATGACTTGCAACAGGGACGAAACTGATTGTGGTTGGAACAGCACGAGGGTACGATCCGGATCAGGCCGTGTGTTATCCAAGTCAGGTTGACCGATAAAAGCATTGTTTCCTTACATCATGCGCATTCTCAGTCGAGGCGGATGCATCGTCACGACAGACAGATATCAGCTGCTTCTCGATCCGTCTAGACGGGCCTGTCAATACCAACTCAAACTTTCTTATTCGCTTGAATTAACTCGTCATCCGTTTATTCGATGCACATCTGGCAGTTCACAGCAGTTCGGTCCACTCGGGAGATGTCCCCGTTGGCGACACCTTACAAGCCGCCCTGCATACAACCTACGTCGTCTTCCCAGCCCCCAGTCAGCTAGGGAGTCCATCGACGCTCCAGCCTCCATCCAGCATTGATCCATAGCCGCGAATTCTATTGAAGGGATGTGTACTAGTTATCCAATGGTGACAGACGAGATGCTCCCAAGGGGACAGCTCAGCAACCCCGCCGCCGGCTGGAGTGCGAGATGTTGTCTCAGCTGCTCAACCCTAGACTCATGCCCACCCAGATCTCGCTTCTCCCTTCCACTCGAGCCAATCAATGCGTTGCTGTCATCTGATTTCGGGATGTTATTCTGCACACAAAGGCCTGATGGGTTGGTGATACCGGCTAACGATGGGACTAGTGACAGGTTGTCTACCGGGGGGTCTGAGTCGTCTCGATCGCCCTCTACAGTACGGATACCAGCATTCGAACGAGTGCTCATCCCTTCCCGAAGAAAGAGTATTGCAAATGAGGGTGAAGCTCTTGCATATTAGTGTTGATATCCCGCTCGGAGCTGGTTACCTGATGAGCTTGGGGGACCTGTCCGTTGCCTTGCCGACTAGGGAAATTCTTGATGTTCATTCAAGCCCATTTCCTCGCAAGTACAAGATTGCCTCGTGTCCTGTGACGGAGTCCTTTACTTTCTCGAGCAACAAAGCAGGCGGGCATAGTGCGAAGAAGAAGAAGCAAGGCGAAGATGAACACGCAAGTCTCCCACCCGCAGTGGGGTTCTTCCCCTCGTCGTCCGGGTCATCCAAGCAGCAGCAGCAGCAGCAGCAGCAGTTTATCACGGGGAATCAGTGCACCAACTCAACGAACGAGAGTCGAAACTAGAGTCGAAGCTCAGCATCGCCCTCCTCTTCCCAGCAGCAGACCACCTATACTCTCGAGGTACACCGCGCCGGAAGATGCACCAAAGACCGCAGCAACGCCGCCGCCGCTGCCTCACCGCTCCAGTGGCTCTCCTAGTCGCGTCTACAGCTCGCCAACCCGACCCTTTGATCGGTCTCGGAGTCCCGTCATGACACTCCGCATCTTGTCGCCTAGCAGGCACAGGAACCATGACGGCAAGGGACATGACGGCAATGGACATGGCGGCAATGGACATGACGGCAAGGGACAGGACGACCAGGAGAACAGAGCGGCACCGGGCTCCGTCCCCTCGTCGCCGGGCCTGAGGCGGTCCACGAACATCAAGCAGACCTCACCGAAACGCCGACGGCTGCCGCTGAGAGACTCGATCCTCTTGACGCGCAAAACCTCGGCTGATTTCTCGACCGGTGGCACGTCGACGAGCCCAAGCACGCCACGGAAGCCTCCGCCGGCGCCGTTGGGACCGGAGCGATCGCCACCCGAGACGCTGGAAATTAACAGCATGCCTTCGACTCCATCGAAGCCAAGATTGCCAGATTCTCCCAGGTACACACACACACACACGCACACAACAAAAGGAACGCAACCGTCTTTGATGAATGTCGCATGCTAATTTCGTTTGCCCAGACTAGCATTTCGCCCTCGCCATCGCCCGCCCAACATCCCGCAGCCACCCACTCCGCCCGCGCGTCCGCCGCTGCGGGAGACGGACTTGGGCAGTTGCCAGGCGGCGATAAAAGATTCCCCCGATGGCCCGGTGGCTGACGAGAAGCCACTGGTCTCTCGAATATGTTCGCTGATTCTGGACGAGGAGTTCGGCGCCGGCGCCGATAGGTCTTCTACGCCGCTCAAGGTCTGGGATACAGTAGTTCGGTGTCTCGATGACATATCGCAGCTCGCTCAGCCCGCAGCTGCCAACAAGAAAAGCGAACGGCTTTCCTCAGACTGTCAAGCTCCGGTTTCGACACGATCTCTTGAGACGCCTGTGAGAGGCATCAGCCAGACCGGTGCCGGAACTGATGCGGACGAGAGTCCCGGTGATCCAAGCATCAAACCCAAGGTCAATGAACCGAACAACGACAGCCCGAATCCTGGTCATTTGCCTACTGGTATTGACCGCGATCACGGCGGCACACAGACTCTTCCATGCCCGTACCGACTTCGTAACCCGGCCCGCTTCAACGTCAACGACAGATGGCTGTGTGCCACTGGCAAGTGGAAGAACGTTGCAGAGCTACAGTACGAAGCAGCCAGCCGATCATGCCGTAGCTGAGTATAAATGCTGATATCTGATAGGGCACACATCGTCAAGGACCATAGACAGTCCGGCAGCGCCGACCTGTTTCAATGTCCGCGGTGCGAGAAGGGCTTTCCGGAACCTTTTGCTTTCAAGGAACATCTGATGCGTCCGAAAGATCAGATTTGCGATCCCAAACCCGAGCTCCCCTCTACCGACGGCGACGTCGAAGATGGGATCCCTGCAATTAGGGCGCGAGACCTCGCTGAAAAGGTGGAGAGCGAGACTATCAAGACGTGGGATGACCTGTGGCGATGGTTGTTTCCCTCGGATAGAATGGTGCCACGGCCCGGTGAGCTCGCCCGGCGCGGATCGAGATGTGATGTCGGACCTGGACTCGCTGACCACGTATAGTGACCCTACCGGCTGTCGAACTCCCACAGGTGGAGCAGGAGGTCTTCGCGAGCAGCAACATGTCGAGCCTGAAGGCCAGCTTGGAGGAGCGTCTCCGGCTTCTGGCGTTGCAGTCGGCCAACAACGACTCATTCTCTGCGCAAATACCCGTCATCACTGGATCTTTGTCACTCGTCGTGGAGGCACACCTGCGCAGTGTGTTTATCGCCTGCCGCAACCAGCCTCCCAGCCAGCACAGGAAGTGTGCATCAAGAACGGAGACGCCAGTTGGTCGACCCAGGAACCATTCCTCGGCATCCACATCGAGCGCCAGGAGCATCGACAGGTTGCACAACCGCGGCCCGGTCATTGCTGTCAACGAGACCCGGGCGATGGCGAGAGACGTGTTTTATAACACACAGAGCCATCGGGCGAGGAGTAATAGTGAGGATTCGAGGGTCGGCAAGCCATCACCACCCTTGCAGCTACCGGTTCCCACCATGCTCACAATCCCGTTCCCGCGCATATCGGCCCTGACGGAGCAGTCCGACGTGGGCCCCAGCCCGATCTCGGAAGACGGGAACGGGTCCCCGAAAGGCCAGGTCTCGGACAACGAGTACTCGTCCGGGGTCGACTCGAGCCCGAGCAGCGCCGGTGGCTTCCGGGAGTCCAACAACACGGACATCCGCTGCAGCAAGTGCAACATGCGGCCGAGCCTGCGGCCGAACGAGGACATGTTCTCGGATCCGCATTTCGGCGATGGCTCCTCCTCTACGGGCACGCGGACGCGGGATGCGACGTCGAGGTTCTCGGACTCGGGGATCGGGATCCTGTGCAAGAGCTGCCGGATGCTGGAGGAGCTCATCAACTCGTACTCGAGGGCATCGTCGCAGTCGGGCGAGTCCGAGAGGCGCAGCGACGTCGTTGCCAGGAATAACACGACTGCTAATTATAACAACAATAACAAGAGCGCCGCTGCGAAAGGCTCGGGGACGACGGCGACGACGACGATGACGACGACGAAACCTTTGGCGGTGGCTCCCGTCTTGACGCCCGACTCATCCGTCCTGGTGGACGAGAGCGAGGAGGAGACCCTGTTTGACATGATACTCGACTCCGCGACGTACCTGGACGAAGAGGGCAATCGCAAGACGGAGGTTGTGCCGCCTGTCTATCCTCCGCCGCAGATTGGGTTTTCGGAGTATGATCGCTTCGGGCGGGACGACAATTTCTTTTGATTTTTCTGAATTCGGGGCGGGGGAGGCGGTTAGTCAATAATGTCGATGTTCTGGCGTCGGTCGGCGGCGTTGCAATAATACCACAACAACCATCATGGGTTTAAGTCGATGCGGAAAAGTCCGTCGTTATTTGACAAGGCCGGATTTTGCCGGAGAGGGGACAAAAAAAAACACCAGGGAAAGGAGCTGACGGCGATTTGTGTCGGTTTTGTCGTGTTTACAAGTTTCAGTGAGCCTCTCATACGGTCTCTCTCATACGGTCTCTCTCATACGGTCTCTCATACGGCCTTCCATACGATTTCGCATACAGGACTCCACAAAAGGCATACTTCCACAGCTAGCGAAGCAATGTCGATGTTGAGTGAGCCCGTGACCCCCAGTGACAGACCTGGCTCGTCGGATGAAACCTGGTGCTGGTGCTGGTGCTGGTGCTGGTGCTGGTGCTGGTGCTGGTGCTGGTGCTGGTGCTGGTGCTCGAGGCACCCCCGTCAGGACCGAGCAGACGAGATCGGCCGACGGTTCCTGACCAAGAATATGCAGGTGTCCTGTGATGGCATACCTAGCGGTACCTAGGCCTTCCCCGCCTTGACGATCTGCACCCGCCGGTCCCCGCAGAATGAGTTCATTCGGGTTGGTATGTATCCGTACGTAGCATGTGCTGTGAGTGAGTGACATGAAGCTCTGTCTTTTGGGGAGGGATGAGGGGGGGGGTTCTGATATCTTTCTACTCTGTAATTACACCAATTTGAGATGCAACTCACTTCTCAAAGTCATTGACCTTCATCAGCAAACCATGAGGGGAGATACCATTGTTCAGGACTCGACAGGATCTCAGCCACGGACCAAACAAGACTACCTAATCAGAGCAGCCAATTCATCGGATCGGGCAACCAGTGACGTCGTGGCGGCAGGGGGGTTGTTGTGAGGGTCTCATAGAACAGGGGGGGTGTACATACAGACACACATGTGTGTGGATCGACTCTCTACGGCGAAAAGAGAACGTCATTCTTACAGCTTCTGACAGCTTCAAGCTCCAGGTACAAGGCCTCACTCAGGCTGTCAGGTTACACCCCAGACATCTCACCCACTCACTCACTCCCTCCCTCTCTCACTCACTCCCTTGCTCACCCTCATGTCATGTCGCATATGTCACTTTTACACATGTCACCGGAGCCTGATGCGGCACTAACCCACAGTGCTCCTCCTCCTCCTCCTCCTACTCCGTCCTGAACGCCTCTCCCAATAAAACCCCCTTCCCCCCTCCCTCTCTTCCATACCTAGTTGCTCACACTCACTCACTCCTAATCCATTGGCACCCGACACATACACACATACACACTCATACACAGAGACACATTCCCCCACGATCATCACATATCATTGAGCCGCAGTCAGGAGCACAATGTCCGATCGAGGAGAGGGCTGGAATGCCCGCCTGGGCGTGAACACGAACGAAATCCCGACGCCCCAACACCTGCCCAACGCGACGTCGGGCGCAGAACAAGACCGGTACGGCGGCTGGTTCGGCGGAAAGGTCGCCGACAAGGCCGGCGAGAAGATGGACCAGGCCGCTGAGGCGGTCAAGGAGAACCTCCCTCGCGGCGCCGGCGCCGAACAAGAGCGCTACGGCGGCTGGTTCGGTGGCAACAAGGCCGACAAGGCCGCGGACAAGATCCGAGAGAACGTGCCCACCGGCACCGCTGCCCAGCAGGAACACGTCGCCGGCTGGTTTGGCGACAAGGCCGACAAGGCGGCTCGCAAGTTCGACCAGGCCGCTGAGACGGTCAAGGAGAACCTCCCTCGCGGCGCCGGTGCCGAACAAGAACGCTACGGCGGCTGGTTCGGTGGAAACAAGGCCGACAAGGCTGCGGACAAGATTCGGGAGAATGTTCCCACCGGCACCGCTGCCGAGCAGGAGCGCGTCGCCGGCTGGTTCGGCGACAAGGCCGACAAGGCGGCTCGCAAGTTCGACCAGGCCGCCGGGAAGGTCAAGGAGAACATGCCGCGCGGCGCCGGCGCCGAGCAGGATCGGTACGAGGGCTGGTTCGGCGGCGACAAGCTGCCTTCTGCCGAGGGCTTGAGCGAGAGGCTGCCACACGTCTCGGGCGCCGAACAGGACCGGTATAACCGCTGGTTCGGCGGCGACAAGGGGCCTTCGGGCGCCTGGGTCCGAGACCACATCCCGCAGGCCTCGGGCGCCGAGCAGGACCGCTACGCGTCCCATTGGGAGGGCGTCGCGGACAAGCTCACCGACAAAATCAAGCAGAACGTGCCCACCGGCACCGCTGCCGAGCAGGAGCGCGTCGCCGGCTGGTTCGGAGACAAGGCCGACAAGGCGGCCCGCAAGTTCGACCAGGCCGCCGAGACGGTCAAGGAGAACCTCCCGCGCGGCGCCGGCGCCGAGCAGGACCGCTTCGGATCCCACTTCGAGGGCAAGGCGGCGCCGTCGGCGGACCGTATCTACAGGAAGCTCCCCAGGGTGTCGGGCGCCGAGCAGGACCGGTACAGCTCCCACTTCAGCCTCCACCCGAGCAACCCCGTCAACACGGCGACGACGACGACGCTCGGCCTCCTCCAGAACGCCCTCCTCCCCTCCTTCGGCCTCCACGCCGGCCTCAGCACCGTCACGTACGCCGTCGCGCGGTACACCGACAGGGCCGAGGCCAAGGACTGGCTGTGGCCCTCGGGCCAGGTCGCCAACGCCTGGTGGACGGCCATCGGCGCCCGCGTCGTCCACGACGGCCTCTCGGTCCCGGCGGCCTGGAACTCGCTCGGCTACACCCAGAAGCTGCTCCTCTCGGGCGTCAGCGCCTGGGGCGTGCGCCTCTTCTACCGCGTCGCCTCCCGCAGCGTGAAGCGCGGCCGCGACGACGCCCGCTACGTCGCCGCCAAGAAGAGGGACCCCAGGTTCTGGGACAAGGCCTTCTTCACCATGTTCCTGCCCGAGGCCGCCCTGCAGGCCCTCATCGCCCTGCCCTTCACCCTGCCCTTCCGCGCGCCCCTCACCTGCGCCGCCAGCTCGCCCTTCACCGACTACCCCGAGACCTTCCACAGTCTGGCCGTCTTCCTGTTCACCGCCGGCTTCGCCCTCGAGACGCTCGCCGACTCCCAGCTGGAGGACCACTCCCGCAACAGCAAGGAGCTCAACCGCGAGGGCGTCTGGAGCATCGTCCGCCACCCCAAGTAAGTGTGCCCCTTGTGTCTCCTAGGTTATCCCAATAACAGACGACAAAAAAGCTGACAAGTGACTCTCTCTCTCTTCAGCTACCTCGGCGACGCCCTCTGCCACCTCTCCTTCCCCGTCCTCCTCTACAGCGCCGGCATGCTGCACCCGCTCGCCGCCCTGGGCCCCGTCTTCAACTACTTCATCCTCCGCTACGTCGGGGGCGACAAGGAGAACGAGGCCAGCCAGGAGGAGCGCTACGCCAAGGAGAACCCGCTCAAGTTCCAGCAGCTGCAGGAGTACAAGCGCGACAAGAACAGCTTCTGGCCCGCCCTCGCCGAGTACGACAACAAGTGGGTGTTGACCGTCGCGGCCGTCGGCGCCGTCGGCGTGGTTGTCGAGAGGGGCCTGTTGGCCTACTTCCGGGGTTGAAGAAAGACTGTGATGTTGTAACGACGGAATACGTATTTAATTAAGTGTAATTTTACTGCCTGGGAAAAAATGGCAGATGGTAAAACTATGGTCTTCTTACCTGCCCAATCCTGATGAGTGTGTGTATATGTGCATTGTTTACTCTGTTTGATGAACACCAATCACTCACATAACGTGATCGCTCTTTATTGATATTGTAAACAATGCCATGACATCGTTTAACTGCGTTGACAAAAATCTAATTACATCTCCATCATCATTATGTCGTCGACTTTTACGCCTCCTCATATGTACATGTTATTCTACTAATATGTACAAAATCCTTGGACCCTTCCCCACCCCTCTTACAGCCTCTTACAACAGCGCCAGGTCGAGGACGATGCTGGGCGTGCCCTCGAAGCCCGCGGGCATGGCGTACGTGAAGTTCCAGAACTCAAAGTCGCGGATCGGCGAGCCCGCGCCGCCGAGGGCGCCGGCGAACGACAGGCTGTACGTCTGGTTGACGTTGCCCCAGACGTTGACGGCGAGGCCCTGGACGTCGGCCCAGCCGGCGACGGTGGGCTTCTTGAGGAACGTGGCGACGACCAGGGTGAAGACGGAGTCGGCGGTGCCGTTGGGGTAGGTGAGGCTAAGCCTGTTGGGGGCGACGTCGACGTCGAGTTCCATCTCGGTCGGGTAGAGCTTGGTGATGGTGTTGTTAGTTGGGGGCATAGTGAGGGTGAGAGTGAGAGTGAGAGTGAGATGTAAAAGAAAAGGAATCTCGAGAAAGAAAAGACATACCGAGATAAAAGCCACCTCGTCGCCCGTGTTCCACTGAATCACGGCCGGGTTGAAGGACTGCTGGTTCAGCGACGGCCCGCCGATGACGTTCTCCTTGAAAGACTCGGCGCCGATGGTCAGGTTGTCCGACAGCCAGGACGAGATGTTGCGCGGGACGAGGTCGTAGGGGGGGTAAAAGGTGGAGGCCGTGAAGGAGCGCTCGCCGGAGAAGGTCGTCAGGTTCGCGACGAGGCCCTCGGGCAGGAGGGTCTCGTGGAACTCGGCGAGGACGGCGAAGAGGGGCGCCCAGGCGTAGTCGGCGGCGTGGGACATGACTTGGGGCTGTCGGAGGGGGTGGGGGTGTTAGTATCGTTCTTCTATCGAACACAAGAGTCTCTAGACTTTGCCAAAGTGCCCCCGGGGGGCGGGGATTCGGAAAGGAGAACGGTGTGATATGGGGAACAACTCACGGCCGATATCAGAGACGAGTTCTCCTTGCCGAGCAGCGTCCAGAACCACAGGGCCATGAGGCTGACGTAGCGGTTCATGTCGTAGCCGTAGGCGCGGTCCCAGGGGCCGGCCATGTTCTTCATGCCCGGGTGCCACAGCTGGGCGACGGCGGCCCAGGTGTCGGCGAGCATCCGGGGCCCGCTGGCGGTCATGACCGAGTCCGCGGGGAGGTACTTGGACCAGAGGATGAGGCCGAAGAGCGAGACGCCCGTGTAGGTGCCCGAGTTGAACTCGGACAGGGTGTTGGCGCGGTCGAAGAGGTCGATGATCTCCTGGGCGTACTTCTCGCCCGACTGCGTCATGTTGGCGTCGCCGAGGCGGCGGCCGGTGTAGCCGGAGACGAAGGCGCGCATGATGGCCTGGGGGGGGCAGTCAGTTAGTCAGTCTGTTGATCCAGAATCAGGAGGAGAGGTGTTTCTCCCAGGTCCCTTCAAGACTCAAGAGAGCACCTGCACAGACACTATGGGTTGGATGATAAGTAATAACAAAACACATACCGGGTTGCTGTAGGCCGGGTACAGGTTGTCGTCGTCGACGCCGCCGACGCGGTACTCGTCGCCCTTTGTGGTGTTGTGCAGCGACTCGAGGATGAGGTCCTGGGTGCCGTTGCTCAGGAGGTGCGGGAACTCCTCGAGGGCCATGACGAGCGTCGTGCCGACGAAGCCGCGCCAGTTGGGGTCCCAGGAGTCGTACATCTCGCCCCGGTAGTTGGGCGAGCCGACGTAGGGCTCCTCGGCGTACATCTGGTAGCCGCCGTACCTGTTGTGTGATGTGTCAGATGGGGCAGTGCTTCCCCCCAAGATGGGGGGAGTTTTCCCTCGCATCGGAGAAAAAACTCACCACTGCTCCGGCTCGACCTTGAACTGGGCGCCGATGGTGTTGGTGATGATCCTCTCGGCCTGCGCGGCGTCGTCGCCCTCGTTGCGGGCCAGGAGGCCCAGCGCGTACCAGACGGAACTGCGCGTCTCGTGCCTCAGCGCGGAGCTGGCCCCGAAGTCGTACAGGTAGCCGGCCGAGCGGTCGTAGTACTGGTCCATCCAGGCCATGGACTCGTTCAGGAGGCCCTGGGCGTGGACGGGCATGGAGGCGACGTAGGACGAGGCCGTCACCGAGCCGGCGGCCAGGGCCATGATGCCCACCGCCTTGGACGTGCTGAAGACCATCGTGAGAGGGGGGGGCGGGGGGGATGGTCGGATGGAGGAACACAAACGACGAAGAAGCTGGAAAAGTCGTCAAGAAACCTGGGACGTAAAGAGAATGGGAGAGACTCAAAAAAAAAGGCCCAGGGACCCGGCTCATGTTAATATAGTTAGCTGCATGGCCGAAAGGCTTGAATCGACTCTCCGCGGCCAAGCCCGAGGGCCAAGAGCCGCATCCATCGCCAGGACACACAAGGGGGAGACCGTCGTCATCGCCATCCACGTCTCGGCAACTCCCCAGGTTACCTCTCTCACTCGGAGTCACGCGCGTGACCGACGACGGCAGTGGGCAGAGCCCCCCCCCCCGTACCAAGACATGTCATCCACCGGCGAGCCCCAACATCGGAAGGCTAAGCTACCGCTACCCCTAGTCCCCTTTCCTGGTGGCCGTGTGGCCCTTGGCAACCCGGTGGTTGGGGGGGGGGCCACCGGGTCGGTGTTGATGACCGCGTTAGGTAAGGAGGCGGAGTTGATAACGGGGGGTGGGAACCGTGGAATCAGACTATCGTATTTATCAATCTATCAGCAGACAAACATCTCCTCTCTTTCTCTTTCGACGGGTGGGACGTTGAAGAGCGGTTCGGGACATCCCCGAGCGAAACAGAACAGGCGATGGCGGAGCGCGATATTGGGCCGGGGGGGGAGGAGAGACGGGGAGAGACGGAGAGAGACGGAGGAAAAGGAAGAGAGACAACCAAACCACAAAAAGAAAAAAGCCGGGGTAGATGCTTGATTAGCCCTCAACAGGGGTTGCCCTTGACGGGATGGGATGACATGACTCGATGGGACGCAACCCTCCTCCCCCCCTCCCCCCTGGCGAACTGGAGATTGTGTTTCTTCTCCGCATTTTTCTCCTTCTTTTCGGATCGATAACCACGCAACTACCCAGGTAATGCAGAAGAACGGTGCGAGGTCGGTTGACAAACCCCGTGAGTTAGGGCCCATAAAGGTCAAGCGTAAGTAGGGTCCGAGTCTGATGGACAAGCAAGCAGGGGGGGGGGGAGGGAGGAGGGACTCGAGGGAGTTGAGGGCTCCGGCCCGGCTTTGACCGGGTGAGAGAAGATACTGTCACTTCCGTCGCGATACTCATATCATCAACCGCGGCTCATTCTCCCGTATCATATCTCATTCTCCAGCTTTCTCTAGCTAGTGTCCTTTTCCAAATCCCCCCCTCTGCAACGCTAGTGATCTCGGCCGTCCCTCCCATCGGGATCGCGGCAAACAACGGCTTGTCTCCGGGTTGCGGCCGCCTGTGGGTACCCATGATCCGACAAGAGCGTTTTTGCTGGCGCCGTGTGCTATCAATTGTGGACTAACGGCAATCTGGGGGGTGGTGGCGGAAAACGCAAACGCTGTAGGGGTCCTTTTCTGTATCTATCTTTGCATGGATGGAACCCGTGGATATATTATATGTTTATTGTAGAGCCCCGTCCGCGCGGAAATGGGGGGAGGGACATGTCAGACGATGGGCACGAGATCATCACTTATCCCATTTTTGGTTTGTCGATCGATGCTTTGAGTCTTTGTGAACCCCCCC
>PJEX01000230.1:0-24058 GCA_005350895.1 Colletotrichum tanaceti
GGGGGGGGGGGGGGGGGGGGAGAAGCTTGGTTCCCTGCGTACAGGTACGTTTTGCCGTACGATTATACCGCTGCCGGGTGGCGAAGTGCCGACCGACCTGACAAGGACGCGACTGACTGCGGTCTCGACCTTACCGTGTTGAGTGACTCCCACTGTGTATCCGTCGTTGCTCGTCGAGCGTTGTATAACATGGGTCTTGTCCGGTCCGACAAGTCGCATTTCTGCCGTGCCTCCTGTGCCGCCCAGATGGATTTTACCTGCCTGGAGACGGCATCGCATTCCGATCTCTTGTCGGCCAAATTTCACTCCGTTACCGAGCAGGTATCTAAATGTGAAAGCACGTGCTAGTTTTGGTCACTACACCCACAGAATCCTAGAAGGTTACGGTCTTCGTACATTCACGGACGAAGCCACTTACGTTTCGAGAAGAGCAGCCCGGTATGGGAATAGAGTAACATAACGGGACACTCGCTCCATGTGCCTCTTGTGCATCTCCGAGTAGCCAAAGCACTTCTCGGTTTGGAGTAGAAAGCCGACACCTTCGCAGAGCTCGACCTTTACGCGCCGGATGTACTGATCACTGTCCAGCTGCTTACACGCCACAAAGGCACTGTTTCCCCTCTGGTGCATGATCCGAAACCCGCATCGCTCCTTCGGACTCACGATTGTAGGTTGGACTGTATACACGTTGTGTAGAAACCAAATCGCTATGCTTGGGTATCCATCCGCTTGCGTCTATGCTAGTAATTCCAAACCGCCACACCTTCAATGAAGCGTACCATGCCGCTGTTCCCCGACAGTGAGAAAGTCGATGCCCAATTCACGCGCTTCATGTCTTCCAAACGCCCCAATAATGATTCTCCGTCATGATTCGTATCTCGCTAGTCAATAGCGTCTTCGTGCCTAGACCCTCGGTATGCGGACCTTCTTTCCCTTCATCTTGAGGACGACCTTCTGCCTCTTCGGCGCCGCGGGCACCTTGACCCAAAGGGCGTCGCAGGTCTTGACCCACTTGAAGTTCTTGGTCGAGAGCAGAATCCTGGGGCGCTTCTGCGCCGCAGCGAGGGGCGAGGGCTTCGGTCGGATGGACAACTGTCGTTGCTGCGGGATGTTGTGGCGGAGTCTAGGACTCGGGAGGAACGCGGCCTCTCGCGCCATCCTGACGATGGTGATGTCCGCAGCCAGCGGGGATGGCGGGAAGATGAGAATGTCGGAAGGGCGGTAGAGGCGCGGTGCGGTAGCGATCTGGTCTATTCGAGAGGTCAGTTGGAGAGCTGGATATGGGCGATCGCTTGTGGGGATCGTACTGCGAACCTCGAGCGGCGAGGCGGTGGAGGCCGCTGTCGTCGAGGGTCGATGACCTGCAGGGGGGGCGTTCCTGACGGACTCCTGGCCCTTTTTGTTTGAGGTCATGTTTCTGAGATTTGGATGTTGTTCTGAGGTGAGGTGGTGTAGTGGCGTGTCGAAAACGGCTGGATGCGACAGATTTGCGAGGGCGTCCGGCGCTGTTGAGGTAGGTGAGGGATGGTAAATATGACGAAGTATTAAAGACTGGGAATGACCCGTGAGAGCAGACTATCGATGCTCCTCTTGTCCGAAGTAGAATATTTGATGCGAATGTAATGGTTTGTGTGTATACTTCCAGAGAAAGGAAGAACGAGTGCGAAGGAGATTAGTGGGAGGTCAAGATATAGGTAGGTCAAGCACCAGGGAGGCTGATCTCGATGTGAACAACCGACGCAAGTGATATCCACCAGCTTGGAGACAGGCGACCATGTTTGGATGAAATATGGGAGCGATTCAGCCTTTTTGACGCTGTACAGTAGAGAAATGACGGCATATAGAGAGATCATATGGTTAGGTGGTCGAGGTGAATGACCACTTCCCGCGTGACCGCGACCCCCATTCACCGAAAGCTCCACAAGCCTCCTGGGAGAACCACATCATTCACTACCTAGGTAGGTAAGCCACTAGGCCACGAATTCTACAAAATAATAGGGCGTTGTTACTAATTAAAGAATGCGGATGTTGTTGCATCGGTTTCATTCCACCGATCATGAAATCGAGAAAAGGGAACAACACCCCGATGAAACGTCCTCACTGCCACCGAGGCTTGAGAACTTCAAAGGAGATGATGTTCAACAACAAAAGGCCGCAATACGAAACAAAATGCCCACGCACATGGCCTGTAGAAATTTCGTCCGAACGAAATCATATACTAGATACTTGTGAAAGCTCGTTGCGTCTAGAATACAGAGTTGCCCATCCGAGGGAGATGACGGCTAAACTCTCAACTTCGGGCTTTGTACTGGGCGATGATCTGATCGATCCTTCCCTCAGTCTCCTGCGTCCCTTTGGGCTTATTCCGGGGGTCGGAGCCGTTTCTGGGGAGCAAAGGATCGTGGAAGTGCTCTGGAAACGACGTCCTTTTAGCATGCGTTCTACGTTTGCGCACGGCGGCCATGTCTTTCACGCGACGGCGGATCGCCCAAGACGAAGGACCGCCAGGTCCATGTGTCGAGCTTCTCGGAGGGAAGTCGCGAAACAATTACTGATGCAACTTACTCGGGTCGAAGCGCTGGTCAAGGAGTTTCGCCTTGAAGGCTTCAAACTCGTCTCTAGCCTTCTTGTTGTTCCAGCTGTGCGCCTTAGAATCGTCGTCAGCGCCGCCGCCTCCGGCCTCGGAGCCGGGGGTTTGGAGCTTGGCGGAACCGGCTGCCATTTTCTTTGGTTTCTTAAGACAAGAGATGGGAGGGGCGATAGATTCCTGTGGTCACATCAAGCGCTTGTAAACATAACCCGAAGGGTTGTACGTGTCTGCTTACAGGTTGCTCACTCTGCGCTAGAATGATGAATGTCAGGAATCGGGGGCGCGTCAAGAGATCACAGCAGGAGAGTTTGAAGATTCTGGGGGAAAAGGGTTAAAATCATCGATGCGCGTTGAGATATCTAGTAAGAATATTGGAAGAATCAAAGTGAGCATGGCTGTCTGATGGCAGTTCCTGCTTATGCAGTGAGCTGGGCAACCTGTGTGGAGGGCGGAACGTCGTCTGGTAGGTAGGTTGTCACCCGGCCCGGGCAACCCCACCATCCCCAAGGGTGTTTCCAAGATCTGATGCGCCTGCTGACCCCTGGTGCTCCTCCACAAGCCACCCGCAGATGAGAATCTGTTGGTACTTCAGCCTCGGGGAAGAGTGGTGCCAATTGAAAGTACCTACGGATACCTACCTACCTAGTCTCAAGGTCCAGCATGCCAGCTGAGAGGAGCTAAAACAAAATAAAACTGGCTGTCTTATTAGCAGAACACGCCTGTCCAGGCATAATCAACTAGGGGTTGGGTCTGTTAACTTCACCTCATTCCACCTTTTTTTTTCATTTTCCATTGTACACCTGTGAACAACGAACATCTTCCTTCAGGCCTGGTCAACCTCCAACTTTGGGTTGTGTTCACCTCTTCAAAGCCTCCAATGCTCCCACATTAGTTATCCTCACCGCTCGCCCCGTTAAGGTCACAGCACACTCCTCCCTTTCCAACCTAGGTATTTCAAGCAAAGCACCTCTTGGGGGGGAGGCTGGCTTGCTTACTTGCCTTAACTTTTGGAAAACAAATATTCGACACAGCTACCAACTAGCCTAATCACCAAGCCCAACAGGTAGCCTGACCAAGGCATCTGAACAAAATGGTCAAGAACGCACCTGTTCCTGATGCCTGGGAGGACGATGACTGGGAGTCAGCAGCCGACAAGCTCGATGGCGGGGCATCATTGCAGCCTGAGCCTGAGCCGCCAGCACTGATGAGCAAAGCAGAGCGCCTTGCCCTGCACGCCGAGTCGAATCGCAAGCTCTGGGAATCAGCGTACGTTCAATGAAGATACCCCGGTCTCCCTCCAGCACCCGCACGTAATTCCTGTTTCGGTCGAGCCTGCCATTAGGAGCACTTGCTGACACTCCCAACTGCCACAGCGATTCGCCCACGCCTCTAACCTTTCTCGAAGCCCAACCCTCGGTGCCCCTCGCCACGGGCTTCAAGCCCCAGGTCAAGGTTCTCAGCCGTAAGCCTGCGCCCCGGACCATCGCTCGCCGCGACCCCATCACCGGCCTGCTCTCTCACCTTTCACTCGCCGACGACGACGCCGACGACCAGCGCGCCGATGCGAAGCCCCAGCTCACCCTCGAGGAGATCCGTGCCAAGCAGCAGCGCGAACTCGAGGAGAAGCAGCGGCGGTATGAGGAGGCACGTGCCAAGATCTTTGGCGAGTCGAACCCCTCGTCTGGTGCGTCGAGCCCCGGGACGACGACCCCACCCAAAAGTGGCGAGAACGAGAGAGGAGGAGGGGGGCGCGGCCGCGGTAGGGGACGCGGCCGCGGCGGCGGACACCGAGGAAACCACTCGAGTCGACAAGAGGACTATAGACGGCCCGGCAGCAGTAGGTCCGACGCCGTTCGTTCGGAGAGCGGCCGCGAGCTCTACGATCCCGGCTACGCGCCCCGGGGCGGCGGCTTCGGGTTGCAGAAGCGAGGGGGCGACTCCGGTCCGCATTCTGGCCGATCAACGCCGAGGGACGAGGACCAGCCCAAACATGCCATGCGAGCGCCACGCGGGCCGGATGGGAGTGGAAGAGGTTTCGGCTTCGCCAAGCGAGGCACCAATGAGGGCTGAATTACTACTATCCTATCGACATGAAAGCTACCAGCCCCCGCCAATCTTGCCCGCCAGCTGGACAACGCGTTCCGTCTCGCTCACCTTGTCCTTGCCCACATCGCTGACCACTTCGCGATACGTGGTGAGCGCCAGTCTAACGAGGTCTATGCCAGTAATGTCCGCCCAGTGCGCCAGGATATTCCGAATATAAGAAGGCGAGATTCCATCAACAACATCCTTTCCAGCGTCTCCGTTCAGAGACACAGCGTCCTCGCCGTCCGAGTCCTCCGCCGAGAAGTACGCCTCGTCAACCTCGGCCAAAAAGTACTTTTGCTCTTCGGGCCCCGGCTTGACCTCGTAGCCCTTGCGCTCGACGATGATGGGGTCATCGACCTTAATCTGTCCACCACCGTTGGTGCAACCACCGGGGCAAGCCATGACTTCGACGTAGGCATACTCGAGCCCGGCAGACTTGCCGCTCGGCCGCCTGGCGGCGCCGAACGCCTTGCCGCCGGGCATACGAGACGGCCGTGCCGGCTTCAGCTTGCGTACCAGATTTTGAATGTTGCGGAATCCATAGTATCTGGCGGCTTTGAATATCGGGTCTCCGGCGGAGGAGGCAACGATGAACTCGACGACGTCGGCGTTGCGTCCGCGAACGACTTGGATCTGGGAATTGGGATGCTTGGAGGCCACGGATTGGAGTGTGAAATAGAGGTTGCCGCCGGACGTTCCGGCCGCCCGGGACGAGCGGTGGGCGCCGTGGCTGGGGAAGAGGAAGCTTCCCAGGCGCACATCGGGGAAAAGTGGACGCTGGTGGTTAGGCCTGCTCCGGGGGACGTCAAAGAAATTCAAGCCCCTTGATTCCGCCAGCATGAGGACCTCCTTGCTTGTGATGACGCAATCGACGTCACGAACGCCCCTGCCCGGCAGCCCGTCTCCCGCCCAGACTGAGTCGGTAAGCTCCTCGCGGCTCGCCTCGAGTTTCTTGTCGAAACACGGCATGACGGCGAGATGCCAGATCCTGCTCGGCGGGATCCCAAGCTTCTTGCTGAGAGTGGTCTTGAGCAACGTGCCCATCAGCGCCTGAGGCGACTTGACACGTGACAGATGCGGGAGCACGTACGGGTGCGTCTTTTCGGCGTAGCACACCCAGCCGGGACACGACGACGTGAGGATGGGCTTCGTTGCCGTCGCCGCCTTGGCCGCCGCCGACGCCGGCGCGCTCTCGGCGCCCAAGACCTCATCTGCGCCGAGGACAAGACATGCCTCGCGCGCGACGTTCGTGTCCAGGACCCACGTGAAGCCATTCCTGTGCTTCCCCGCGCTCGCGAGGCCCTCGGGTCCGCTGAGCAGCCTCTCGAGCATGTGTCCGGCCTCCTCTTCGGTCGTGCCGCCCCCCGCCGCGGCGGCCAGGCTCGCTCTCGTCTGGGGCGACACACTGGCAACGAACAGCTTGCGGCTGTCGTCCTCGAGGCCATCGACATGGAACTGGCCGCTGCCGTCCGGGCCGACGATGCGCAGCGCGGGACCGAAGTCGAGGGTGTTGAGGACCTCGGTATGGGACTGCATGCTCACGAGGACGGCCTCGGCGGAGGTGACGCAGCCAGAGCAGGCGAGGCAGTCCGTCAGGGAGATCTCGGCGGGCGGAGCGTTTGCTGCGGCGGCGGAGCCGGGCTGGCCGTCGAGGATTACTTCGTGCTCGAGGGAGGAGACGTCTTGCGATGAAGGTGCGGCGGAGGGGAGGGTTTCGATTGGCTTGATGCAGGCGACGCCTGGACTGATGAAGTCGTTCAGGTCGTCTGCCGAGAGAATCGCGCTCATCTTGCTGAGCGAGGGGGTTTGGCTGCGAAGGTGGCGGCGGGGTGTTGACGGTGGCGGGGCAATGCGTGACGCGGATCTGAGAAGAGAAAAGCGTAGGTAGAATAGGCCGTTAGATGCTTGGATCTAAGAGCAGAGGAGCTTCAAACTACAACAGCACCTGTTGTAATGAATACCATGTGCGGCAAATACTTCAGAAAAGAATCGAGGTGCCTTTTCTATCAGAATGCTGCTCGCCCGTTCGCTCTCTTCTGACTCCACGAACCCGGAGATGCGCAAACGGGGTTGACGACTGGGCAGCTAAGGAAAATAAATCAACAGAATTGATTGCAAATCAGCCCCCCACCACTGGGTCTTTGCAGGGGTGAAATGTTGCTGATAACGCACAATCGGAGAATCCACAGGGCACGCACTGCGAAATCGGCAGGTGGCGTAAAAGTGGACAGTGAGGGGCCGCCGCCTATAGGTACCTAAGGTAGGTAGGTTACTAGGTACTTCCATCGTAGGTACCTGAGATAGGTACCCGGTACGTTGGACACCCCCGGGCGGTTTCGGGCCAGGCCCCCCGAGAGAGAGCCTGGAAGGCCCCGAAAGAATGAAAAGTACTACAAGGTGAGTTGAGCGCATTCTTGCGCTGCAGCTGGCCGGCGGCTGACAGGGAAGCTACCTAGGCATAGGCTCACAGCAAAGGGGAGGGGGGACACGCCTCTCGCCGAGCCGGGGGGAGGCCCAATGACGTCGCTGGGTGAACCAACTTATCTGAGGTCACACTGGGAGCTGTTGAAGCTCCGACCGAATCTCAAGATTTCAATATACTTACAGGACTTACAGGGTACACATCGTGGAAGCTGCAACGTTCCGTTAGCCAACTTACTTTTTGCAAACAGACGATAACCGAAACTTACACTAACGACGGAATCCGACACCACAATGGACGTATGCCCATTCTCTCATGGCCCGTTCATCATGAACCCGCTGACCAGTATCCCGTGACGACAGGCGATATCAACCTTTAGTTTCGGCAACCTGGGCTGGCTCGCGACCCAGGCTGTCCCGCTCATCATATGGCCGAGGTTTATCACCAACCTACTCCGCCCGGAAGGCTACCAGGCGGCAGGCTGTGAGTCCCCTTTCAAACCCCCCTCCCCCCTTCTGTACCCTCCTCCCGAGGACTCGTGAACCAACAATTACCGCCGCCACCCAGCTCTTGAAGACTATTTCGCCCGCTCCCTAGGCTTCGCCCTTCTAACACTGGGCCTTCTCGTCGTAACCCTCACCGGCGCGGTACCCCTCACAGCCGAAGACCAAAGTTAGTAGTAGCGTCTTTCCAATATGCCTCCTCGCTCCCTGATACAGCGCTCTATACTAACAACTCCCCCGTTCAAACAGCTCCCCCGGGCACCGTTTCCCCTCACGCCAACGCCGCCCTGGTTCTCTCCTCGATCCACCACGCCTCCGTCGCCTTCTATTGCTACAGCAGGTATTTGCGGACGAGCCAGACGGCCTTCGTCCTCGGTTGTCTCGGCAGCGCCGTCTTCGCCGTCTTTGGTCTTTGGTGCCTCATGTTCGCCGGCGACAAGTCGCGCCACAGCAAGAAGCACGGCTACGATAAGGACACGAGCTCGTTTCCCTTCAAGAACACAGAGTCGTACCGCACCAAGAAGAAGGGCATGTAAGTGTGTGTCGTCCATCCCCCGACGACGAGGTAAGCATTGCTGGCTGCCTCGAAAAGGCCATGTTCGAGCAACAACAAGTGTTACTGGGTACGTATGGTATGGTGCCGTCGGCCCAGCTAGACATGTCAACGACTAGGAGCGGCCTTGTTACAATATACAAAGTTCACACAAGATCTTTGGCAAAGCCATGTTTCTACTACTACATACAACGACGGAAACGCCGCATTTGAAACACCTTTAACAGCAAGCGGCCGAGATGGGGATGTTGAAATTGCGACAGTGTCGCTCCTCATCAAATTTAAATCAATGATGGACTATTCTCCTATTTAGTTTGTGATACGCCATGCGCCATTTCCACCATGCCAGACTCGCTCTGGCGCCCTTCAACGTATGCAGGCAGACCATGAGGTTCATCAACTCCCTGCCGAATCCTTCCGTGATGTTTATGCTCAAAAGTCGTGATCACTCTTCTCCGATAAACTCCAAAGCATGCTGTCTTGAGGCGCAGGAGTCCGAACTCGTCGCCTCTTCCGCACTGTCGATAAATCATTTTTTGGCATGCGTTGTTTAACCTTAAGAGCCGTATGATGCGTTGTATGCAGCGCATTCGCTTGGGTCATCGAGAGTACAGGAAGATCCGGACAGGTCTTCTCATGCATTAGGATGAGACAATGGTCAGAACAATCCCAGTCACATGCTGACACAAGGATTTTGAGGTTCGTCCATGCCCAGCAGTCCCTTGATCTCATGAGAGTTGCTGTTCCAGTCTACACTGTTGGTGTATCTCCCCAAGGTCTCGGGTAGCGGCGACTGATGCTAGCCGGCGGCCGTAATCTCCGTTGAGCCGGTCCCGTTGGCCAGAGTATCATTCGAGGTCGAATCTTGTTGAGAGTTTGAGCCATCGCCGTTTGTCGCACCAGCATTGCCCTCTTGGCTTTCAAGCACACCCGAGAGTTGAACGTCTGCTGCGCCAGAGAGCACTGCCTGCCGGCGTTCGTGCCAGTCTACCTCGCTCTTCACAACCTGAGAGAAGAGAACTTCTTTCTCACGCCAGAGGTCCTTGTATTGCTTCTCCCAGTGTTTCACCTCCTCTGCTAGCTTGGCTGATTCATCTTGGGCCCATTTGACCTGAAACCTGCAAAGTTTGTAGAGCTTCTCCAGAGGCAATTTGAGTTCCTCCGCGGTGAAGCCATGTTCCTCCGTCAGGGGTGTAAAAAGGTCAGCCGAGAGCTCGTCGTCGTCCGCGCCATCGTCGATGGCGTCGTCTTGTCCTGCGGCGTGTGATTGAGGGGTCTTGATGATGATCTTCAGTTTGCCCTTGCCTGTAGGACCAGCCTGCATGGACTTAGGAACAGGGTCGGAAGGGCGTAGGGCCTCTGTCTCGTGGACGGTCCGCATATGCTTTGCCAACGCATCGGATCTTGTAAAAGAGCGATCACATTCTGTGTCGGTCAGCCAGCATGCTCATTTCGGCCGGGGAACGGCGTGACTAACCTGGTAGATAGCAGTAGAAAGGCTTCTCCCTAGTATGACTACGCATATGGGCTTTCAGGGCGTAACCGCTGGCATGGCCCATGCTCTTCCTATTGCATCCAATCCATTCGCATGTGTACTTCTTCTGTCGGCTTTCGATGTGATCGCTGTGAATGTGGTCCACCAGCTTATCCATATTGCCAAAGTCACCCGCGTCGCAGCCCTCCCAGGCGCACGCCGTGACCTGCTCTTGGAAGTCCTCTTCGTCAAGCTTCGCGTTGATTGGCGAACTGGGAATATCGCCGGAGGTGTCTGATGAGACGTCCGACATGCCGTCCAACGGGTCCGGCTCGGGAACAGCGTCAGGTTCAGGTTCGGCGACGACTACGGGAGATGTTGTTGAGGCCGCTCCCAGCTTCTGTCGCTTCGAAGGGCGGAGCAGCGATTCGTCCTCATAATCGTGAACCTCCTCATCGGAGGCATCGCTGTTGTCCATTGACGATAAGGGAGATTCGGGCGGTGTCGAGTCTCCACGAGCCATGTTGGAGATGGGGAGCTCTTCGAAGGATGTAGGAATTATTGTCACTTGTTTGATGTTGAGTTGTGGAATTAATTGTCGCTGGGAGGGTGAACTAAGATTGAGATAATGGGATATGAGAGACTGTCAGTGTGGAGAAGGAGGTGATGAATTAAATGGCAAGATCTAGTTGAGGGCGAACCAATTGCTGGAGAAATCAGGTCGGCCGCGCTCCTGACAACTTTAATGATGTTTGCGCCTGGGCTCGATCCAGTGTCGCGACGAGCCCGTGGCTCACGGGAGCTCTGAAAGGTGGGTCCAGTCAGCGAACCAACTCGAACGAAGCGCCCAGCTGGTGCCAGCTGAGTACTTATACACACAGCTGCAAGACATGCCCACCCACCCTCTGTGTTTGGCACAACCCAGGCACCCACCCATGCAACTGTGACCCGAGGGGTCTTTGTAGGTCGAATTCGTTTTGTTTATTCCCCCCCGCCCCCACCAAGAACACAACACCTGGATAGACACATTCATTTTGCGCACTTGCTGCCACCTTGCCTTGAGCACTTTCACTATAGTTTGCCCATCGACCTACTCATCATGGCGTCCTCGCGCAAGGTGTTCTCCCTTGAGGGAAAGGGACTCAAGCTCGACACGGCTGATGATCTTGAACCCCACATCGCCGAGTTGCGCTCGACCGACGTCGAGGAGGTCAAGTTTCTGGGAAACACCCTGGGCGTTGGCGCTTGCAAGCGTCTTGGTGAGGTTTTGGCCACCAAGAACAACCTCCAGGTATGTTGTTGATAGCGTCAATACGTATGCGAAAACTGCTAACGAATTCGACCAGTCTGCCGACCTCTCCGACATTTTCACCGGCCGCCTCCTGAGCGAAATCCCCGAGGCCCTGTCCTCCCTCCTCACTTCGATCCTCAACCTTCCCAAACTCACGACGATCAATCTGAACGACAATGCCTTTGGAATTAACACTCAGGCACCCGTCGTTGCCTTCCTTGCTGCCCACGTTCCTCTCCAGCACCTGTATCTGAACAACAACGGCCTCGGTCCCCACGCCGGTATCCTGGTGGCGGATGCGCTCTCTGAGCTGCACACCAAAAAAGAGGCGGCGAGAAAGGAAGGCAGGGATGTCCCATACCTTGAAACTGTTATCTGCGGTCGCAACCGTCTGGAGAATGGCAGTATGCAGACCTGGGCCAAAGCCTTCAGCCTCCACAACAAGATCAAGGAGATCAAGATGGTCCAGAACGGCATTCGCCAGGAGGGCATCAGCCACCTCATCAGCGAGGGTCTGAACCACGCGACGGAGCTTCGCATCCTTGACCTCCAGGACAACACCTTTACCGTCTCGGGTGCTAAGGCTGTGGCCAGTGTTCTCCCGACCTGGTCGCACCTCCAGGAGTTGGGTCTCAACGATGCCTACCTCACGGCCAAGGGTACCGCTCTCGTCGCCAGAGCTCTTGCTAAGGGCAAGCAGGACAAGCTCGAGATTCTTCGCCTGGCTTTCAACGACATCACCCCTAAAGCTCTGATTGGCATCGCGAACGCTGTTTCCGATTCTCTGCCTGCGCTGAAGAAAGTTGAGCTCAACGGTAACAAGTTCGAGGAGGAGGACCCATCCGTCACCATTATCCGCGAGAAGCTCGAGGAGCGCAAGGAGAAGATCGGCGGCAACATTGTGGACGAGGACGCGTGGGGTCTTGATAGCCTCAGCGACCTCGAGGGCGAGGACTCTGACGAGGAGGAAGAGGAGGAAGAGGAGGAGGAGGAGGAGGAGGAGGAGGAGTTGAAGCCTGCGAAGAGAACCGAAATTCTCGTCAAGGAGGCCGAGGAAGCTCAGGAGGGGCCCACCGTCCAGCTCAAGGACAAGGAGGTGGACGACCTCATCAAGAAGCTGTCCAAGACGGAGATTTAGGGTCGGACGGATCGTTTCCTTTGGTTTACAGGTTTAGATGACGGAACGCAAGAGGAATGCCCCCCATTTACAGGCGTGAGGAGACAGACACGATACCCCTAAATTACGCTTCATGCCCCACAGCATCGAGGTGGCAGCCGGACAGAATTGGGCGACGGTCTGTACTGAGGCTTTTGATTTTGTTTTTGGTAGTGATGAACAACGGGTTCACTCAGGACGGTGGCGTTGTGTAGTCCAAATCATTTGTCCGAGGCACTGCACAAGGTTGTCTGTAATGCCTCGGGTGCCGTCAATCTACGATCACCCCAAACGCATGGCATCTATGAGACTGCCAGATCACCAGGACAGCAGGATGGAATTGCGTGGGTTCGAGAAATTGCAGTATATAAGAGATGATATGTTGTTTCCGTCTGACAATTTTGCGAGTCCGAAAGAAAACAAAACAAGCCAACCATTTCAAGTTCACTTAGCTACAGACGCCAGCTGCACATCCATGAATCATCATCTCGCCTTGCTGATCACGATCTGACTGGACACTACCTTTTGGTGAGACGACCGACCGGGTCATCGAGATCCTCCGGAACGTCACCATCGCTTTCTTCGTCTCCAGCACCGTGCTATCGTATTTTCCCTCACTTTCGCAACAAGCACGCTGCTTTCGTCGGCTGTCTGCGCATATTCGCAGCGCTTACTTCACAAACCAGAGCAGCAGGACAGCCTCACGACCCCACAAACCGAGGCTCATGCTTGATTTGCTCTAGGTCGTCGGCGGGCCGGCGACGGCGTTTCTGGCCGGCGCGAATGCGGTTCTGTTGTTCGTGCTGTGCGCGCAAGGGCACAGGAACTGGGTTTGCGAGACGGATGGAATGTCTTGGATGCCGGTACAGGGTGGGCTGGGGGTTTTCGCGGTGATGAGGGGAAAGCTGAGGTGGAAGCGGCCGCGCTCAAGACACAGGGGCTGGCTGATTACAAGGGAGAGGGCTGAGGGCAAAGGAGTCTTGCTGTGATCTTTGAGTGAGTAGCGGACCCAAACACAACTGTCGCTGGGGGTAGTGTATGATGGTGGTAGTGTTGTGAGATGTACAGTTCGTCCGTTGTAGTTGCGGTCGAGTCGTGTGTACGGATACACTACATTGTGTTGGCTATTGGGCAGCGTTCTTTGGTCCAAGGGTATCGCCGAGATATTGTGACAAAACTATCTAACAAGTCTTTGTCTTCTAATCGATGGCCGGGGACATGAGCCAACATGCATTGTTGGAATGCTGGCCGGGCCATTGTTATTGAGGGCGGCACAACTAAAGTTGGGCGCTGTAACGAGGTCCTGCGACCCCCTGCTGTATTAGCGGCTATCTCTCGGTGGCTCGTGTTCCCTTGGTGGCAGGCCGTGAAATAGGTGTATTCAAAGGAGTCTCTATTCAAAGCTCTCTTAACGGCCCAAATTCATGCCCAGCTCGTAACGATGCCGTGAGAGCAAGCCCAGGATGGGATGGGATGACAGCTGTCATGGCGCCAGCTGGGGGGTGGAGTAGGTACTAGGCTGCCGCCTGGGCGGTCCCGCCGCTGCCATGGGGGTGGCAGGGTTCATTCTTCAGCGTGTCGCAGTGCATCGTGCCTGAAAAGAAACAGGGGGGTGGGTTCGATGCTTTAGCCGCCTGCGGCTGCCTGACGTCTCAACAACACAGGCATTCATATTCAGCACCTACTCACTTTGCCGACATTCAAACGTTCTTTATGACGTCCAACCGACTCGAAACGATGACTGCAGGAGAAAGAAGAACATATAAACATAACTGTGTTATGAACGGTCTTGGAAGTCCCTTGTACTCGCCCGAAGCCTGCCGTCGTGGGCCATGACACTCTCCCCGCCGGGTTATTACCAAGATCAAAACTGATCATGTCTTGTTGATAAGCCAGCCAGCCTCTCATAGTCAAGCCACCCCGGTTTGGCCCTTACATTGAAGCAATCGAAACCCAAGCAACTGTCTTTGAATCTCACACTTTCATCGGTCAGCACATGTTTCGGACGCCCCAATGAGCTTAAACTACTACGTCCTCATGGCGGCCCCCATTCCTCAGTGTGGCAGCCAGTCTCTAGATCGAGACCCTGACGTCGAGGGTTCGACGAGCGAGATTGACTATACAACCTCCCATTCCGTGTTCTCTTCGTCACTGCTTACCGGTTGGCTTGGGGGTTGGTCAGCTTGCCGCCAACCCTGCGCATTCCCTCTCACGGCGAATCTCCTCAGCCCCTTGCCACACACTCTTCAACCCTTGGCCCCGTCGATTGAACAAGAGAACCAGAAAACAATAAGAACATTCATCTTGCTCGGAAATGGCTTCAGGTACTCCCTTCCACTCTTCACCTGTCGATCATCACAAGCTCTCTCCGGTCACTTGCAGTCATGATTGGATCGAATCTCCTTCTACCTCTTTTCCTCGCGTCCATCGCGGGCGCGGTGCCCGTGAAAGAGCGTCGCTCAGTACGGCCAAGCTGCAAAAGCTCACAGACCGTTGTTCAGTCAACAAGGGTCACCGTGCCCGTGTCACCGGCGGCCACTGCGAGTCCGTCCGTGGTCCCCTCAGCCCCGGGGCCGGGGCCGGGGCCCATCATCGTGTCCTCATTTCTTCCTCCGGTATCCCCAACGGAAGGGCCGGCACCACCTGTCATCTCGCCTCCTGTGGTTTCCTCTGCCGCGCCCTCCGCGCCTTCCAGTGTGTCCCCTCCTCAGACGTCGAACACCGGTGTCGTGTCGCCGCCTGTGACGAACCCAGGAACACCTTCGTCAGGATACAGAAATGTGCTGTATTTCACAAACTGGCAAGTCGAGCCGTTCGCGGACTAAAGGAGATTGTAGCTAACAGGCTCAGGGGCGTCTACGGAGCCAACTACCAACCAGCAGACATTCCCGCTGATAAGGTAACGCACCTGCTCTACTCTTTCGCCGACATCGCTGCCGACGGCGAGGTGTAAGTCAACAACATCAGGCAGACATACCACAGCCGGGAACTGACAGCCGTAGGTTCTCGTCCGACCCCTGGTCGGACACGCAACGAAAGTACCCGGGCGACTCCAACGAGGCCGGTAACGCATATGGCTGCATCAAGCAGCTATACGCCATCAAGAAGCGGAACCGCAAGCTCAAGCTGGTCCTCTCTATCGGCGGCTGGACGTGGTCGCCCAAATTTGTCCCCGTTGCCGCAACCGAGGCAGGCCGCCGGCGCTTCGCCACATCTGCCATCAAACTCATGCACGACTGGGGGTTCGATGGGTGAGTTCCCAAGACGATACACAATCCATCTCTCAAGTTCGGAGCTAATCAATGAATCAGAATTGACATCGACTGGGAGTACCCCACCAACGCCCAGGAGGCAGCCAATTTCGTAGCCCTGCTCAAAATCTGCCGCGAGGAGCTCGACAAGCACGCCGCGCAGTACGCACCCGGCTATCACTTCGCCCTTACCATCGCCTGCCCGGCGGGCCCAACGCACTACCAGAAGATGGACCTGCGTGGCATGGACCCCTATGTCGACGCCTGGCATCTCATGGCCTACGATTATGCCGGGTCCTGGGACACTACGTCGGGCCACCAAGCCAACCTGTTTGTCGATCCGTCCAATCCCGAGGCCACCAAATTCAGCACCGAGGCCGCGTTGGCGTACTATCTCGGCCAGGGCATCCGCAGCGACAAGATCGTCCTGGGCCTCCCGCTCTACGGCCGCTCGTTCCTCGACACGAACGGCATCGGCAAGCCGTACAACGGGCTCGGAAAAGGGTCCCTCGAGGAAGGCGTATGGCACTACAAGGTGCTTCCGCGGGCCGGCGCTGTTGAGGTCTTTGACCAGACGGCCGGCGCGCTGTACAGCTACGACGCAGGCTCACGGGAGCTGGTGACGTACGACAACCTCCAGAGCGCCAACTTCAAGGCGGACTACCTCCTCCGGAAGAGACTCGGCGGCGCCGTGTTCTGGGAGGCGGCAGGCGACCGTAAGGGCGAGGGCAGTCTCGTAGGCGCTCTGGCAAGCAAGATGGGCACCTTGGACCCGGCGCAGAACTGGCTTAGTTATCCTAACAGCCAGTACGTCAACATCAAGAACAATCTGGCATGAGATGATTGTGTTTCTCTGTTTACTCTTTGGATTGGTTTTGGGCATTTCGTAGGCGTCGAATATGTGGGTTTTGTTTTCTTGGATGGCCGGAGGGGGTTCTGTGTTTAGTATACTAGACGATGGACAAGCTTGCATACGGATGAGCTACGAGCGAGGAGCATCAGTGATGATTGAGCGAGATAGGCATGACAAAACCTCCAAGGCGAGCCCGCTCCGTTTTGATTTCCCCAGTAACCGTCTTGATCGCCGACTACCAAATCTCATGACTCCACACTGATCCATTTGTTGTAAGCACAACCCTCACCACCCTGTATGAGGAATGGTGATGTTGACTTCAGCCGTTATATCTACTTTGATTCCTCGCCAGTAGAGTAAGCCTTTCGTAAACGTGATGCTTGGGTTACGTAGCGTACGTATACGAGGCTTGGTCGGTCACTTGCGATGCTGCTATCTGGGTCTACTTGCAACGGACTAGGACACTGGGTATTACTTGTTCGTTAGAGTGGTGCACGAGTAGTTTCTGGAGAGACAACGACGGGTGAACACGGCGGCCTCGTTGACCGCCCTTCAAAGGAGGGGGGGTTGGTGCATTGTCTGACGTTGCTCAGGAGGCACATACTCAGCCTGTGTATGGCTGAACGTTCACGACACGCTCCTAGTTAAGTCGAATCATCGCAGGCGTTTGTTCGTGTTGACGCCTTGACGTAAAACTTCATGTGCAAAGCCCACCATACCATAAGCCTTTTACAGGAGCATTGTCGACGTCCCACTTGCACGCCATTTCGCCGGACGGTACCCTTGTCTCACGGCCAAGCAGGCACATAGAACAACTCAAACGGACCCGTTCCGCCGATGGAAATTACGGCATCATCTCCATAGGACAGTGGGCTGTATTTCAGAGCTGCCGGCAGACTGGATCTCCGCGCCGGGGAAGGATGATTAAACTGCTCACGCTTGGCGTCACAGTTCTAAAGTCCTGGCTCTGCATCTCGGCAGAGGCCGACGACTATTTAGTGTAGTGCTGACGGAAGAGGCGAACAAGCGGTTGGGTCGATACTGTTTGTAGACCGCTGAGTACCTAGGCGGGTGGGGAAAGGTTAGTCGGAGGGCTCGAGGATGTTGACTAGTTGCTAGCTGGACTAGCCGAGCGAATTCTAGCAGGGCAGCAGTCCAAATAGAATTATCGAGCACCCCTTCCACATCCACATCCACGATCTCCCCCTAGGTAGGAGCCACCGGGGTCTTCAGATCCAAAGGCTATTCGTGGTAGGGCGTGGGTGTCAGCTCCTCGTTGGCACGGCTTTGGGATAGTGCCGACGTTGGCCGATCGAGGTCAGCTTGTGGCAGACCATGCCGTTGGTCTGGGATAGAACCCGGATGGATTTGGGTTGGGTCGACAACAGACTGCTGACCCGATCCAGGATACGGCACATCCTCGGCGATACTCGCCTTCTGGGCAGTTGAAACCATCGTTCGCCTGAACGACGCCCCCCTTTTCCTATTGAGGTGCCGTGTCATGGAAAGGGGTGAGTCACCCGGCGAGAGACGGCGAACCCATGCATATGAACAATAATGGCACCATTGTAGGCGATTGGCTTAATGGAACCATCTGCGGCAGAGAGACATTGTTTCTGGTCCAGGCTACTGTGTGCGCGTCTCATTAGGTACTTGTGTAACCACTGATGGAATTGTAGATGGACTCTGAGCGTCAGCGATTGACGTGGGCTGGACGCTTAAGGCGTAGTGCTGCTGCATCGGTCGTATATATATGAGGTAGATGGGAGTTGAGAGTTTGACGACGCAGAGGCAGTGGGAGTTGGATTCCTATTGGTAGGTACCTTAGGTAAGGTAGGTAGCCTAAACGATTCTGGACCTTATGGAGCGGGGCTTCCCTGTAGTTTTCAAGCCACCCCGCTTTCGTCATCAGTGCCTGCCTACCTACTGGAACAGTCGTATCCGTAGTATCTACCTACCGGTAGGTCCCTGGATTTCGGGATGCTATTGAGGTGGGCAACAATGAGGCCCCAATCGATGGTGGACGTCTGCTGTGCAAGTTAAGAAAGGCGCCAATCATGGAGCGGCAAAACAAACTTTGGACGTACAGCGCAAACAACGACGTTAAGACTGGCTATACACAATACACTGTCAAAGTCAAGTCGAAAAAAGTCTTGGCTCAAGACCAGATGGCAGACGGTAGTTGATGACGGCGATCCCACAATTATATCCGGTAACTCCGCCGCAGGTCCAGACGTGGGTCCTTGAGCCGCTAGCAGTCCGAGTTGTTCAGGGATGTATTCCAGCCAAGATATCCTTACAGAGTACATATGGATACGGACACTGCTAAAGCCTAAGGGGTAAAAGAAACAGAGTCCCTAGAGTTTCCAACAATTCCCTATGAATATTGCCGATGAGTCAGATAGCCCCCTATCTGGAACCCATAAAGATCAAGCGTACTTAGAGGCAAGCATCTGAAAGGCAGCTCCCTGGTGTGTCTATCAGCAGGAGACGGCGGGTTGCCCAAATCCTTTCCAAAAACGGTGGCGTCGCCCAATGTCGACGACCCAAGTACTGTACCTTATGTGTACGTGTGCGGCACCCTACCTCAAGTGGAAGTAGTATCCGTACATCGGTATTATGTCGAGTCGAGTGCATGGGTGTGCACGATCTCCCCACTATCATGACATGATGAGCCCAAACTGTCCCGGGTTAGCAGGCAACAGGATGACGCACCTTACCTAGGTAGGTACCTTACCTATGTAATACACTGATTACATGGTAAGCCATGGGACATAAGGATAGAACTGCGTAATTGGTATGGACAAAACACCACGCGCAGTAGGTACCTGCCTACCTAGGTACCTCCAGGAGAGAAAGATTACTGGTGGCAGCCCCTCAAGGAAACCGCCCACCTGGGCGTAGGCTACCCCTGCCAATTACATTCCTGGGAGGTGCCGGCTTTGCTGATGCGGGCGGGTTGCTGGTTCGTGATTTTATCGAATCCTCCATGTCCATCAGCTTGCAACATCTTCAACTCTCTCCCTCCATTTTCTTCCCCTCCGCCTGCCCCTTTCGCTCAACCTGATCCGTTGCAGACCTTTCCCACGGCGACTTCTCGACGGTGAACATTGCCAAATCGCGTTTTGGTCGTCACTCCGTTTCCTTTCTTCGCGCGCGAAATTGTACCCTACGCTCCAAGCAAAAGTACCTTCACAGCGGTGAGTGGTGACTTTCCAACCTCTCAGGCTTTGCGCCCCACCGCCCGTGCCACCGGAAGCTGACGCCGCCGCTACCGCCGCCAGAGTGACCTCGACCTTACGAGGCCTTGCCTTCTTTTACCGCCATCTTCTGTTTTTCACCACGCTGATTTCACTACTGCTCTACGACACTGGCCACAAGTAGCCTGCGAGACATTGACGGTGCCCTACATTGCGCCCGCAACTTCCTGCTTGCCCCCTCGAAGTCAACCGTCACTGCACGTCATCCCCTGCGCATCGCGGAATCTATCCCGACCCTCCCTCTCCAGTCCTCGTTGTATGCAGGCCGACTGGTTCGACTCGCCACGGCCGTGATCGACTCGAAAGTGAGGGGAATTCAAGCTCCTTGTTCTGTCGCAATATCGCAGCTACATCCCCAGCTTGTCGATACGCCAGACTATCTTGCTCCTGTCACCTCCCGTGCAAGCCAAGAGCTCGGCAAAAAGCAACTGTCACTGAGGTGACATCTTCGACATTAGTGGTCGTAGGGATTCTCATTCTTTGTCTAACGAACGTTCAGACGCGACGGTCTGACCGCTCGACGCCGGTGCTATTTGCGCCGTGTCCGTTTGGCGGGATCTTTGTTGAAGCACACGACGTCTGCACCGGCTTATCTATCGCACCCGCTCCACACCAGGCCTTTTAGGCTGCTGACAGACACGCCCTTGTCGTCGGTCAGTCTGTTGGCTATATTTGTACCCTCCTCTCGGAACTTCAACGGCTTCCTTGCTGGATCTTGGACCACGTGTTTATTTATTTGGGCCGTTCCGCAGGAACTGACCCTACTTCTCTCCGAGCAGTGGTACTGTTATCACGTGTGTTGAGCTGGACAGGGCTTTGTGTTGAAGAATAAGCCTTCCAACCCGTGGACTTCATTACCAGTCATCTTCGACGCGTGTCTTGCTTTCTCAAGCTCCATTGCCGTCATTATGACTCCCACACCACCTTCTACGACACCCTCTTCGGGCTCAGGCCGCTCTCCTGAGGAGCAGTTCCGGGTCGTAAGGAAGAGGAACAGAGTCCCTCTCAGCTGCTACCCCTGTAGGACGAGGAAGTAAGCATGAAAGTAATCTGTGCCCTGGCACTTCAGCTTGCTAACGCATCTCGTAGATTGTGAGACTTCCGCGGAACACGACCCCCTCTACGCAGACTGACCGTTCCATATAGGAAGTGCGATAGGGGCCACCCGTGCAGTAACTGCGTGAAACGTGGGGGCGGTGACGCGTCCTCATGTTCTTATGCGACGCCTTCGGCTCGCAAAAAGAATCAAAGCCAAGCAGCTTCGAGTCCTGACGACATGCAGAATCGTATTGACCGATTAGAAGGCCTAGTTTTGTCTTTGATGCACGGAGGTGCTGTTGTTGACCCCTCTGCCGCGGCAGTAGCCACCACCTCAGCAACTAGCGCGCCGACCGGAAAGTCGAACACCGACAGCACACCTCAATCAGGGAAGGCGGATCCCGACGACGAGACGCGAATGCGCGACGATGAGGACGATGACAGTGACCCAGACGGCGAATTGGCCACCTCTCTGGGCGTGCTGAAGGTCGACACAGAGAAAGGCAAGTCGATGTACGTCGGCCAGGAGCATTGGCATACGATATTGAAGGATATATCGGAGGTCAAAGCCTATTTCAGCAACCACAAGAAAGACTTGGAGAAGAGCTACGAAAAGGTCATGATGTCAAAACCGGCGAGCGCCAGGGAGGGGCCTACGTTCCTCCTCGGAGCCACACCCGCCAGCGAGATCGAGTTGCGAGCAGAGTTGCCGCCCAAGTCGACTATCTTGGTTCTATGCTCTAGATACTTCAACTCGATGGACAATGCGGTCAACATCATCCATGCGCCCACGTTCCAGCAACAACTTCGCGCCCACTGGCAGGACCCCTCAAAAACGCCAATCATGTGGCTGGGCCTTCTCTACTCGATCTTGTGCCTCGCCATGCTGAGCTACCACAAGGTCGGAGATGAGCCGCCCGAGTGGAAAGGAAGGGCGTTGGATTTGGCGTCCGAGTACCGACTGCGGACTGTACAGTGCCTGATCGTGGCCGACTACACGAGGCCGGTCGAGTACACAGTAGAGACGATGCTTCTCTATGTCTTCGGGGAATACTCGGCGAGGTGGGATGCCGATTTGGGAATCTACTTGATCGTCTCGCTTCTCATCAGAGTTGCTTTCCGGATGGGCTACCACCGGGACGCCAAGTGGTTCCCCACTATAACACCGTTTCAAGCTGTAAGTTGATGAGAGCAGCGTGCATCCCGGACACTGGCTAAGACGCTTTCCAGGAAATGAGACGACGGACATGGGCACTAGTCAGGATGGCAGATGTCTTCTTTTCGCACCAAGTCGGCCTGCCTTCGATGATTTATGGCCACGATTGCGATACACAATTGCCGAACAACATCTTTGATGAGGAGTTCGGACTGGACACGACGGTACTACCCCCGTCGCGACCAAAGACGGAGCCAACGCCTATAGCGTACATGATTGCGAAGTCTAGATTATCCACAGAGATGGGCGAGATTCTGCAGGCGACCAATCGAGTGGGGAGGCAACTGCCGTACGATGAGATCCTGCGGTTTGACGCCCGCCTCCGGGAGATCAACGACGAGATTCCGCCGCATCTTAAGGTGTCCTCGTTGGAGGGCTCACACGACCCAGTCACGCTAATTATTGCGAGGTTCAACATCAATGTCTTGTACAACAAGATCGTCTGCCTGCTACACAAGAAGTACGTGCCCCGGGCTAGGCAAAACCCGCGGTATGCCTTCTCTCGTAGGACTGCAGTCGAGGCCGCGTTGGAGACATTGCGGCACTTGATCACGCTTGATCGGGAATCACAGCCAACCGGCAGACTTCGGTCTCTGAAGTGGTTTGTCACTTCGATGGCTACCAAAGACTTTCTCCTCTCGGCCATGCTGGTCGCTCTTGACCTCCACTTTGATCGAGTGGCGGAGACGAGCAACGAACGCAGAAGATCGGAGACGGCGATATTTTGGACGCCGGAGCAAAGGTTGGAGATGACCAGGAGCCTCGAGCTTACCAAGGACATCTGGGCAGGGCTCGCCGACGGGTCGATGGAAGCCTACAAGGCGTCTAAGATTCTGGAGATCATGCTGCAAAAGATCAAGAGCCCGAACGCCGACGTAGAGACCTCCAAAGGCGGCGGCGGCGGCGGCGGGTCTTTGCCGAGTTTTGACGGTAGCCCCGAGATGGAGCCGGAGCACAACGCTGCCATGACACTGGGCATGCTCTCGGGCGGAATGACGCCCAACACGGCAGCTGCCATCGAGAGCAGCCTGCAGGCGTCCAACAACTTTGGCGGTGGCATGGATTTCGGCATCTCATTACCCATGACGGGGACGGGCATGACGCCAAACTTCCAAGGCGACTTTGGTATGAACAACGCGGGGTCTCCGTTCTCAATGTTTAACAACCTTGAGGCCGGCGCGGATTTCCCCGCCAACTTCGACTGGGTAGGCTCTGAGTTACGCCAATCACGGCATAGCAGCTTCCTTGACTGACACTGCTTCCAGAACGCCTTTGAGACGTACACCCAGAACGCGAATTGGGCCCCGGACACTGGCTTCCAGCAGATCTATCCTGGCCAGTCCTCGCCGGAAACAGACGCCTCCGGGATGCCCTTTGGCAGCGCCAACGGTAACATGGCTGGCTAGTTGGTTGATCCAGGATGCAGAGACACGGCGGGTAGGTAGAGACAGGAAGCAGGTAATGTGATGACGATTTCAATGACAGAATCAGGAGCGGACCTGCGCGATTGGGTCGTTCAGCCGGATCAAGAGGGGGGCCTGGGGGAACCAATCGCTTCTCACCATAGTGGCCACACACGGGCTTAGTACCCAGGTAGGATACTTACCTTGGGTAGGAGGAAAGGTGATGAAAGTTCGCACCATGTTGGAAATCAATACAAAATACCCTTCTCCCTTTTTCTCTAGCACGTACAACCTCTTCCTTTCAGTTGCGGCACGATGTGACGGTCGAGATCCGAGATGGCATTAGGCTGTGATGCCAACCGGCCCGACAGCGATGCCTGTTGGCGGAGTTTCAGCTTGTTGGTTGTTACATTAGATGAACAGCTCGTCAGTGACCACGGTGGTTACCTTGGCCGCGGGGTGATGGGAGATAGACTCTGGCGCTCAGATGGGACGATAGACTTGCCAAAGCGGGCGTGGGGAAGGACGACCGTCCGTCCGGTGTGGTTTTCGGCGCCCATGCCGGCGGTATGCAGTAGAATTCGGACCGTACCTTTAGCTCGCGGTTGAAAGCCACTAGGTAAGGGGCCTGGTATCGTTGATGTCCTGCAGATTGCATGACACTCTGCGGAGTGTCGCTGTCAACCCTGCCTGTCACGCTGAAGACAATGCGGGGGAGAATCGGAGAATCAAGAGACTCGGTGGTTCGGCACAGCCGCACCAGGTGACAGGGGATACATACATATGGTCGGTCCGCTTGACGTTGCCGAGTCCCAGACGCTGTAGATCATCATGAACCGTACGAGAATACTTTTTGTATACAGAGTATCTTTCTTGACAAATTTCCTTCTCCAGTTAGACTTTTTTCTTCGGTCTTGCAGTCGATGGGCACCCCCTGCTTGGCGAAACCTCAAGCTTTCA
>PJEX01000230.1:30469-58945 GCA_005350895.1 Colletotrichum tanaceti
CCCCCCCCCCCCCCCCCTTAACGATTTACGAATATATTTTGGAAGAGTATGCACTTCTCCTAGGCGCTACCATGATAACCCCGGGGTTTCGTGGCTATGAACACTTTCGCCGAGTTCTGTTACCGGCACTGCGGGCCCGCAAAGGAGTCGTCGAGTCGGAGACCATTGCGCGTTAGTGCGCTTCTTGCATCATTATCTGGGAACAAACCAGTGGCCGATGAAGGATTGTGCATAGTGGCGAAGACTGGAGGAGTTGAGGAGTTCCGGAAAACAACGATACCCAATGGAGATTTCAACTGCATTCCCACTTTGTTTAATGAGTTGGCAACGCTTTCCTTCTTGATCCATCGTGTTGGAACTAATGCTGTACCTTACCCAAGGCACGCGACTCGAGATGGCCAGGATCATACTCAATGTGACCGAGGCTGCGGGCACTTCTGCATCGAGACGCTGCAAAAGTCCCTGGTGGAGACAAACTTTTGCGTCCCTGAGCCTGTCCTGCTACTACGCCGAGAGCAGAACCTACCCCCGAATCGGTGGACGAGTTTTGTCGGACACCTTAAGATATATTCGGCGTTGGCAGAATGAGATCAACAAGTTCCCCTACCAGTTCAAGAAAGCCACCTATTGGAGATTAAGTCTTCCAACGCGCTCCCCAGCAATGTGCTGAACCAAGCTACGTAAGAAGCCACATCAACAACTACGCCCTTGCATGACGCGCCACTTGACCCCCTTTGCAGCTGCTTGATGAAGCTTCTCTTCGATGTGCTTGGCGTGGGCTGTCCACCTTCGGTCCCCGCTCCCACAGACCTATTGGTTTCTGAGCCGACGGGACGATCAAGGAGGCCTGATCCTGTTTTAACACACGGGCACCCCAGCATGGACCGAGAACCCCGCTGGCCTCGAGCAGCCGTTGCTAACCCGTTTGTAGCTAGTGCGGGGCTCTTCAGCCGAGCTCCAAGCCACACCCAACCTACCTAGGTAGGAAGACAGACATTCGGTCCCCCGCCGTCGTGCTGGAATTGGGATTGCTACTAACCGACATACCTACATCTACGGCAGCATTCCCGCATAGCGTTTCTTGCAGTCAACCTCACCCAATTCATAGCTTTATAATCGAGTTTCAGTGTAGCAACACCTGCCGCAGCTCCTCATGATGACAATTCAGGCTTCCAAGTTCACTCCAGAGGTTCTGCTCTCTGCCCCACGCAGGTCTCCTGGCATTCCCAACCCCGCCGGCACCAAGGTGCTGTATACCGTAAGTATTTCACATGCAATCTCGAGCTTACCGGCCTTCGAACCTTTTCTTCCATGAGCCTCGGCGACGAATGGGCGACGTTCAATTGGAAGCTGTGAATGCCCATTGACCGGAACCAGGTTTCGACCTACTCTTTCGACTCCCACAGCAAGACGTCCCAGACCCGTGTTCTCGACGTCGAGAGCGGCCACTCCACCCTTCTCTACGAAGAGGCTTCTTACAGTGATGTGACATGGATCTCAGACCGGGAGATTTTTCTTCTGAGGACTGGTGATAAGGGAACCACTAGCCTATTGCTGGGAGACGTCACCATTCCATCAGTGTAGGCTCCCCTCTCTCGCCTGGGCACTTCAAGTCAACTACTGACGGCAAGAACGACGATAGAGTGACCGAAATTCGCCATTTCGAAGGTAGTCTGTCGAGCCTCAAAGCAAAACGGCTGTCTGACGATGAAATCGCCATCGCCGTGTGTATCTTGACAACTCCCGAGGGCTCCATGTATAACCCCGCCGCCGAGAAGAAGCAACATACAACCGGGAAGATTTACTCGAGCTTATTTGTCAGACACTGGGACACCTGGGTTGCCGAAAACCATAACTCCATCTGGTATGGTCTTCTCCGGAAGGACGACAAGGCTTACAAGCTGGAGCATCCGGGTTTGGTCAACGCTCTCGAGGGCTCGAAGCTGCAGTCCCCGGTCTCCCCTTTTGGTGGCGCAGGCGACTTTGACATCGGCAAGAATGGCATTGTATTTGTTGCACGGGACCCCGAGATCTCCCCCGCAATTTATACGAAAACGGACCTCTACTTTGTTCCTTTAAAGGCTTTCACGGAGACAAAGCCGCCAATGCCGCAACTTGTCAAGACAAGTAAGCTGCGCGGATACTCGGCAGCGCCCGTTTTCTCCAGGGACGGGAAGAAGGTTGCTTTCACCCGGATGAAGAGTGATCAGTACGAGACGGACAAGCCAAGGCTGATGCTGGTCCCAAACGTCTTCGATCTTGCAAGCGTGCGAGAGTTCTACCAGACGGACGACGGTGCTGGCGGATGGGACGCACGGCCCGAGTGGATTACTTGGAGCAAGGACGATTCGGAGCTCTACGTCTCTGCAGAAGAGCACGGTCGAGCAAAGCTTTGGAAGCTCCCCTCATCGCCACACGAGGCGATAGACTTCCCAGCGGCGGTCTATGAGGAGGGGTCTGTCATTGAAGCAAAGCTCCTGGGGGACGATGGAGACAAGCTTCTCATCAGCACATCATCCCTAGTCGAAAACTCGGCTTACTTGGTTCTGGACCCGGCCAGCAAGAAGACGGATCTTGTCTCGTCGAGCTCGAAGCATGGCAAGTCTTTCGGCCTTTCCAGTTCCCAGTGCGACGAGTTTTGGTTCAAGGGAGCAGAGGGATACGACGTACATGCCCTGGTGGTTAAACCCTCGGACTTTGACGAGAAAAAGAAGTACCCCCTTGCTTTCCTTATCCACGGAGGACCGCAGGCTGCGTGGATGGATAGCTGGAGCACCCGGTGGAATCCGGCCATCTTCGCGGAGCAGGGCTACATTGCGGTCATGCCCAACCCGACGGGAAGCACTGGCTACGGACAGCAGCATACCGACAACATACAGAATGAGTGGGGTGGCCGCCCGTACGTCGACCTGGTCAAGTGTTTTGACCACATTGAGAAGCACATCCCGTACATTGACTCAGGCAACTCTGTCGCTCTGGGCGCTTCCTATGGAGGCTACATGATCAGTGAGTCGGCACGTCGTCCAACTTTTCGTTTCCAATGCTAATACCACATAGACTGGATCCAAGGTCACGAGCTTGGAAGGAAGTTCAAGGCATTGGTGTGCCACGACGGCGTGTTTTCGACGCTCAACCAGTGGTCCACTGAGGAGCTCTTCTTCCCTCTGCATGACTTCGGCGGCCCTCTTTGGGAGAACCGCGAGGGCTACGAGAAATGGGATCCTGCCCACCATCTCGATCAGTGGTCGACACCTCAGTTGGTCATTCACAACGAGCTGGACTACAGGTTGCCCATCTCGGAAGGTCTGGCCATGTTCAATGTTCTGCAAGCCCGCGGGGTGCCCAGCAAACTGTTGATGTTCCCCGATGAAAACCATGTAAGTGTCATGCGACGATGACATTCCTTCTTCCCGTTTGATAGCCGAATGCTGACATGTCTGTCTATAGTGGGTGTTGAAACCCGAGAACTCACTTGTCTGGCACAGGGAGGTTCTGAACTGGATAAACAAGTACACGGGCATTGACAAGTCTGGAAAACTGGCTGTGAGATAAAGGCAAAAAGGGTGGGGTCAATGGCTGCTTGTCAGTCCAATTGCCGCGTTATTTGAAAATATGCCATAGTCCTATTTCTTTTGCTGGCCAAAAATATGGATAAAACAACATTGTTTGCCCTCATGAATTAGTAGCCCCATTCTGTAGAACAGATGTAAAGTTGGACTTTTATCATGCAGGAAACATGAATGAATGAATTAATGCCCGCGTCCCATGATATTCAATTACCTAAGGTAGGTAGGTAAGGCACCTAGATAGTGCCAGGGGCCCGGCAGCCTGTGTTAATGCAGGATCAGCCATGTAAGAATAATTATCGAGCTTTCACTTCAGCTGTGATCTGCTGGTCCGAGCTCCCTCCTCATTGACAAGGCCGAAATTTCGCGGGCTTGCACCTTCCTCAACTTTTCCTCGTTCGACGAACGGCTATTTGCGGAAGCCAGCACAGTAAACGGCGTTAATCGGCCCAATACCAAACACGACGACATTCGCGATTCAAGAAATACGCGTCGCAGCATGATGCGAATCTACCCGAACCAACTACAGAACCAGAGGTGACAGACGGAATCGCATCCGCGAGCCCAGCCACAGCACTCGCGATTTCCCTCTCGAACCGCGCACCTTTGCCTCGAATACGCACGGGGGAGCTACTATAGACACTACTAGTAACTTCAATCGAACACCAATCTCGACAGTACGAATCAGACTGGAAAAATCACATGCTCTACACATACACACGCAGACAGACACACACAGAAACACCAATACATATATACGCACAATGACGCCCCCGCCGCTCCTCTACCATGCCCTTCTCCGCCCCGTAGTCCTCCAGATCCTGCGCACGACGGGCTTCCACGCGTCACGCCCCGTTGTCCTCGACACCTTGACCGAGCTCGCGGCGCGCTACATGTACGCGCTGTGCCAGGCGACGGCGCGCCACGCCGCCGACAACAACCCAGAAGGCGAGACCCCCGGCATAGTCGATGTGCGCATGGCGCTGCAGGAGCTCGGTGCGGTCCCTCCGGACGACGTGCTCGCCGACAGCAGGGGCGCGATCCTGGGCGAGATCATGGACTCGATCGAACGAGGCGTCGGGGGGGGAGAAGCAGCGGCAGCGGGAGACGAACCCGACGGCGAGGAAGATCTCGCGACGACGACGGCGCTTGCCGAGGTCGCGCGGGAGAGGGAGAGGGTCGAGGATACTAGAGGCGTAGAGGAGTTCGCCAAGTGGTTCTCTGGACCGCGGAACAAATCTATCCGGGAGGCGGCGGTCGGCGACGGAGAGCCAGAGATGGGCGATTACTTGAACGGTTCGTTTATCCCACCCCCGACATCCCTCCTTGCTGGACCCTCTATGACCGAGGCACGCGGTGTGCGAGAGAGAGAGAGAGAGAGAAAGGGAAAGGCTAACATTCACAACCCTCTTTGCAGTCCTGAAGAAGAAACACAGCAAGACGGGCGAAGACTCCAAATATCACGGCACGATTATCGGCAAAGGCAACGACGTCGGCGAGGTCCAGGTCGAGGGTGGCGACCTGCCGAGCATCCACACCTGGCGGACCAAGATGCAGGGGCCTCTATCGGACAGTGCGCCATCGGCGACATCCCCGCGCATCAAGGAAGAGTCAAGGCCACCGAGCTCCGGGCTGAGCTCGGTCGGCGACAGGCTGGGCGACGACCGGGACGGCATGGACTTGTCGTAGTGGACAAGGCGGCGGACCCGGGCGCGCAGCAGCAGCAGCGCCACCGTGAGCGGGAACAAGGATCCCGTTCGTGAGGTCATGAGCGGCAGCGGCTCGAAGGTCGCGAAGAAGGGCCCGAGGAAGGGGCCGAGGAAGGGGCTGTGGTGATTTCAAGGCATAGCGCGGCGTTTTCGGGCGAGGGGCACAAAGAACAAAATCATGGACCTTTCAAAAAGCATTTTGATCACGAGGGGGGCACGGGGGGTATTGGTGGCATGGGATTATAGGGGGCCCAGAGGGCTTGTGTTCCTGCTCGTGACATGAGCTGGTAGTATCTGTCTACTCGCTGGTTTTCAGGGCATAAGGAATTCAACTATGCCAATACATTTGATTTCAAAAGTTCTAGTCTCGTTTTCCCGCTGAGTTGAGCGACGGCCCATGCGCGTCCTGTCCTGGCACAGTCATATGGCCCCATGCTACGAAGTTGGCACAAAGTAAATAACCTTCCACAACCGCCAGCCCTGCCAACTGCCTTCTCTTCAAATCATCGCTGAACTTCGGTGACGCGGTCGAGGTTGAAGGCGGCGCTGATGAGGGCGAGGTGGCTGAAGGCTTGGGGCGTGTTGCCGAGCTGCTCGCCGCTGCGGGCGATCTCCTCGGAGAACATGAGCAGGTGGTTAGAGAAGCTGAGCATGTTCTCGAAGAGGTTGACGGCGCGGACGAGGTACTTTGGCTCGTAGGTGGATGCGCGCGTCAAGGCCTCGACGAGCCAGAATGTGCACATGCTGAAGGCACCCTCTCTTCCGCCGACGCCTGGAGATGGTCGTGCATGTTAGCTCTAGTGACAGGAAGGGGGGGTCAAGATGTGGGTAGATGGATGCGGGTATAGTAAAGGGGCGAGAGGAGTGGGAACGTACCGTCTTCCGAGAGCTCAGTGTCGTAGCGGTAGACCAGACCGGTGCTGGTGAGACCGCCCTTCTCGGGGGGCAGGAGGATGCGGTCCATAGTGTTGAGGAAGCGGGGGTCGTTGGGGGCGATGAAGAAGACCAACGGCGCGATCAAGATGGAGGAGTCGAGCATGGTGTTGTTCTCGTAACTCTGGATGAAGGACTTCATTTCCTTGTTATAGCCTTTTGAACACACGCAGTCAGCTCGTGGTTCAGGCGCTTGGGGGCTGCAGGTGAAGCATCCCAGCTCTCGGTGTTCAGAGATCCAGGAAGGTGAGGGAGAGCACGCACCCTTATCCATAATCTCCTCCATAAGGTTGTCACGGGCCGTAAGCCACTTGCCGCGGTTGGGGCAGGGGAAGTTTCGTTTGTCTGCGAGGCGGAGACCGCGGTCGAAAGCAACCCAAAGCATAATCTTAGAGTAGACAAAGTTCTGCTTGTGGTTGCGGACCTCCCAGATGGACATGTCGGGCTCTGCCGACGGTGTTAGTCAGAAAGATACCGAAGCCGGATGAAGGAGGCAAATTTACTGTCCGTAAGAGTGAGGACGAAGTCTGAAGACATGGTTAGTTCGTCTGACATACAAAAACAGGGGCTCAGGGGAGGCAGGGTACCAAGCATCTCTCTCACAGAACACCACATGTCCCAGCTGATCGGCTTGCCGTACTTGTTGTACAGGTAGATACCGTCCATGAGCTCGCCGTAAATGTCAAACTGTTGATGGAACGCGGCGCCGTTACCGACCCTCACGGGCTTACTGCCCCTATAACCCTCGAGGTGGTCGAGTTCAATCTCGGGGATGTCCGTCTCGCCGCGGATGGTGAACATGATGGGCAGCTCGCCGCTGGGGCCGCGGGATTTGATAAAACGCTCGCTGATGAAGTCCATGTAGGCGTCGGCCTCGGCAGAAAAGCCAAGGCGGAGGAGTATGTAGATTGTGAAGCTTGAATCACGAATCCAGCAGAAGCGGTAGTCCCAATTTCTGGTGGCTTATATGAGCTGTGAAAAGGCATTGTAGTAAGAAAGGCGGTAAGACTCACCGTACGCCACCGATGTCTTCCGGAATGGAAAAGGTAGGTGCGGCGATGATGGCGCCGGTTGGCTCGTAGGTCATCATCTTCAGCAGCATCAGACTACGGTTGACAACCTCGCGCCATCGGCCTTTGTACTTGCTCTTGGAGATCCAGTTATACCAGAACGACTGTGTGTCGTGCTGCTGGCCATCGAGTACGGCCGTCGTAATGTTCTCGGTGATATGATTGGGAATGTCGTTGCGTAGAACAAAAGAAACAGCTTGGCCTTCCTCGATCTCAATGTGCGCAACCACACCTTCACCCAGCATACCATCGCGTTTCTCCTTTCTGAAGGTAATGGTAGGGGCTGAGTCGGACTCTGCATCAACGGTGACATCCAGCTGCATCTTGTAGTGCTCGCTGTGGAAGGTAACCGCCTTGCTCGAACTGCCTGTGGTGTGCGTTGCCTCAATGATAGTGGTGACATGAGTCTCGGTGGCATATTGGAAGGCAGGAAAGATCTCAATATCTATGGCATGTTAGCGAATTATGGTATAGTAGCATATAAGTAGTAATGAGCGTTGTACCCATCTCTAGACGACCGCGAATACATTCGACCCGCCGGACAAGCCATTTCTTGAGCTCCTCTTGAATTTTGATAGTTTCGCGGAAGGAGCTCTGGCGGGTGTTTTTTGACAAGACAGTGGCAGTTTTGGGGCGAGGGAAGAAGTCCACGAGATCAACCACGCCGTCATCGTGGATGTATCTGGTTTGCAGAACATTGGATGACGGGAGGTACTGTTGCCTTGATGTGTTAGTCACAACGAGCCTCGATGAACAATAGCTTTCATGCTCACTTGGTAGTACACGGCTTGGATGAAGGAGGGCAGATGCTGAAGAAGCCCCCCTTGTCCTTGTCAAGGAGCCGGCCAAAGACAGTCGGCGAGTCAAAGTCGGGCCTGAAGTGCACGTCAGCCATTATTTTCCTGGCTGTCTACTTTAGGGGGGAGAGGCTCATCGGCCCAGTACTGAGACAAGGACAGCCAGATGCCCCGGACAAAGGGCAGTTGGCTTCTATGCTCACTAGATCTTTGAAATGTAACGAAAAGCATCCATGGTCGCCATTCTCAGCAGGGAAGAGAGATATATCTGGCCAATCACGGGTGGAATCGCGCACGGGAGTGGTGACTCGGCCGAGAGCGTGAACGTGATGTGATACAAAGCAGCAGGGAATATTTCATACCAGCACATAAAATCAACAGATCCGTTCATTCCAACGAGAGCACAGGTGTGCATGTTGCCTATCATGCCATAGTCCTCGATGGGTAGGTACCCGGAGTGGCTGCCGGCAGCATGTCTCGTCGAACATTGCTGAGCCATGACGTCGGCTCCCTGGGTGTAGATTAGGAACAAGACAATGGAAGAAGTTCGCAATTTTTGGAACGGTGAGTCCACGTTTGAGATGACTTCCCTCCGATAGTTAGGAAAACAAAATATCCGCTGTGGGTTCCTGTCTGACGAGTGCGGCACACAAGCAGGGCTGGCTGGTGACATCGAAGACGATAGAAACTGGCAGGTCAAGCTTTGGGTTCAGGTCCGGCGGGGGGGGGATAAACTCCGGCGATGGGAAGCCACGATCTGCAGATGATTGTGGCTGCATACGTAGGAAGGACGCACCGTTAGGCTAGGTAATCAAGGAACTTCGTCATGATTGTTTCTTAGTGACAGAACCAAGAACGTCCACTAACAAGACTGATCGACCGCGAGCAATTAGGTGCTAATGCCTACATCTTTGCCTGAACATCCTTCTGCTGAGCCCTTGCAGTAGTATTATGAAGCGTGGATTACCTACCTAGGTAAATCCCCCGTCCCAGGAACAAAGCAAGCTAGCATGGAAGATAGCCTGGCTCATGAATAATAATGTTAAGGAGCATGTTGATGACGCCCCAAAAATTGCCATGAACATCGAGCCGCGACAAGTCGAAGGGTGAGCCCGATGATATCTTCTGACATGGGTGTTATTGATTGAGGTGCTAAATGAACCTGCCTACACTACCTACTGGCGGCCTCTGCCTCACCTGAGGGTGAGCCGTACGATCGGATCGGCTTGCGGATGCGGGAAGGGAGGCTTTCAAATTAAACCCCCTATTACGCACGTGTGTTAGCGTGATGGATGACGAGGCCTGACATCATGGGAACTTGTGAGGCGCTTATGGGACTCTCCCCTCGGAGACTCGACGTACTACACTCCCTTTCGGGTTGTTCGAGACATAAAATGCAACGGCGCGTTAGCAAGATGTGGCGGTTGGTGACGAGCGGCTGGTGTCTCGTTCAACTGTCAACCACCCAGTTTCGGAGCAATTCGAAGGGCTGGACTGGCGCCGGATTGGCGCTGGATGGGGAATGTACAAGACATTTAACGGGTTCCGGCCCCTCTTCTTTCCTTCTTATGGCTGCAGCACGCTGTAGTCTAGCCCGTGGGGGAGGCTGACGTTGGCGGTCAGAGCTGCATCTGTCAGTCGATAGTCCTGATTTAAAGCTACTGACCAGGCACAGACGCTCTGGTCTCGCCTTGTCATCGTCGTTCGTGGGCATGTTAGGTACTCTTGGATGAGTCCATGTGAGAAGCGGGAAGGGCGGCCAAGAGACATATTTTTCGGTGGAAAAGAGGGGGGGGCAACACCAAAAAAATGCAACGGTCGTTTTGGCGATCTTGCTCGGCCCCATTTGAACAACTCAGGGTGCTGAGCAGGCTGGGTTGTGCTCGCGGCATCGCTCGACAATCCGGGTCGGAACACACGGTGAAAGCTTCTCTTCCGGCTGGGGGGGAAGAGTATCCGTAGTTCCAGTGGGAACATGGCTCATCGGTGCTGTTGGATGACTACCTACTACGTAGTAGGTAGGTAATTAGGTTGGGGTGGATCGCCATGGGCAGTTGGGAAGTTAGTCACCCGAGCACGCTTGAGGTTGCATGTTTCTCGAGTCTTACTTTTGATATTGGATAGCCTAGCATTTGAGCGGTAAGGCGAACGAATGAACCTGAAGCGCCGATTCTTCCGACGACCCTTGCAATTTGAGCCGTGAAACTGTCCTGTCTTCACTGTAAGCTCAGTTTATGGGACTGGTGGAAAAGAGCCAAGGCAAACCAGCCAGTTCAAGTAGTATTGCAGCTAACTTCGCCTACCGTGAGGTAATCTCATGGTATCCGTATTTTAAAAGACGGAGTCTGTCCTAGGATGGTAGGTAGGTAGACACATAAAAACGCGTATTTGATCTGGGAGATAACCATACTTACGAAAACAGAGATTTGCTCTGCACCAGGGGCTAGCCAAACTGGCAACTCGGCAGACTCAATGTTTCATGGCCCATGGGCCATGGGCCATGATCCCCATCCTGCCCGAGGTGGATGGATGCACACTACTTACTCTGTACGCTCCGTTAGCGGACTGGCATAACTACTACGTAGGCACGTTCACTGAGAGCACCTGCGGAAGCCCCGCGATGCCAGAATTGTTGCTGTTTACCGCAGTTTTCGCCCTGAATCTTTATTGGATTCGCCTCTTCTCCTCGGTCGTGTTCTGGTTTGTCTGTTGTATCCACAGTGCATGCATCTCGTTGGTGAGCTGGCACGCTGGCAAGTCACAGGGAGAGCATGGAAGGCAGTAGTCTCCATCATGAGGCATGCCAAGACGACATCCACATATCGTCTTGGGAGGGACAAGCAGATGCATTGGACACTTCGCTTTCAGGCAGAAATTGGAGGGCAGCCCTAGGTACACTGATATGTACCTACCTACCTTAGGTAGGTTAGGTTACAGTAGTAGGTTGGCGGTTTGGTGGTAGAAGCCCCGTACCGTTCTCCTGACAGATCGCTGCGGTGTGTTTAAGACTGTACACTAGGTAGTCGCGGCGACATTTGGGAGGACAGCCACACCCGGCAGCCAGCAGCATCAAATGCACCGGGTCAGAGAAATAGGCAGGTACCTACCTACCTAGGTAAGGAGAGGAGGCCGGGAGAGATGAAGCTAGGTACGCTAATATGGACCTTACCTACCTACCTTAGGTACCTAGGCAGGTTGGCACCTGGGCAGGACCGGTACGTACTTGCTAGCAGACCCCGGGCCCCCGTCCCCCCTCTCCTGTTGATTGTTGTGGTCCACCACGGTCCACACCAGAATCGGCGTGCGAGAAATGACCCGCACCGCCGTGACCTGGCTTGGAGCCCCAAGGCCCAGCCCGGCACCCACCAGAGCCAGCCCAGCCCGGACAGCAAATGAGACATGCCCTTCACTCGTCCCGACCCTGTCCCCGCCCACATCCGACAATACCTATTGTACCTTGGTACACAGCCAAGCACACGCACCGCACGAGAGCGAGAGCCAGAGAGCAGCTTCCGTACCTTGCGGCAAACTGGACCTGGACCTAACCTTAGCATCTGCTCGCCAGCCCCCAGCAGCTTGAGAATCCCACTGTGGAATCCTAGATTAAATCATGCCCCGATCCTCCTCCCCATCCGACTCGACATCATCTTCACTTGTGCATGTGCTGCCTCCCGACCCCGGTCTATCTGCTTCTGCCTCTGCCTCTGTCTCTGCTGTTCTCAGTGCCATATCGTCCTCCCCTGATCCCATTGAACACGACGACACCCTCTCCTCCTCCTCCCGCGACCACGCCACTGCTGCTACCAACCGACGCCTCCTGAGCCCGTCTCCTCTGCTCCTCCCTCCACCTACCGCCCCGTCTCCTGCTGGACACGCGACCACGTCTGCTCAGTCCTCGAACCCGGATGACAACCGGCCACCGGACGTTGTTGCCTCTACCGCCGATCTCGCCCACGCATCTTTGCGCCTGGGCTCCTCCACCTTCATAAACAGCATCAGCAAAGACACCCCTTTCCGCGAGCCCGACACCGACGTCAACCAAGAATTCGAGATGGAGCCCTTGAAAGAGGCTGGCCACCGCCGGCGCCGCAGTTCCCTAATGCAAAACGCCAGCTCAAGCAACCATCAGAGGGTCCCATCGAGGACTCAGGGAAACCTGCTCGAAGAACCAAAGATATCGGAAGAGAACCTCGGGGCGACACCGTCGGCCTCCAAAGACGGGGAAGAAGACAGCTTTTCCGACGAGGATCTCCACGACGACGAGGAGACGGGTCTGACGAAGAAGGACAAGAACAGGAAGAAGAAGAGGAGGAGGAACAATACCCGCTTAGACCAGAGAATCGTTCGCGGAGAGATCTCGGCCGAGGAGAAGAAGGAAGCGGACCAAAACGTCTTCAGGAGATCGGTGGTGAACATCGCTTTGATCTTGCTATGGTATTTGTTCTCACTCAGCATCTCGTTGGTAAGCTTGAAGTCACCCTTGTTACCCAATACCAGCAGAACCCCTAAGCTCACTCTCTGTTTCCGCAGTACAACAAATGGATGTTTGATGAAGACCGCCTCAATTTTGCCTTCCCCCTATTTACGACCGCTTGCCACATGTTGGTACAGTTCGCCCTCTCGTCCTTAGTGTTGTTTCTAGTTCCGTCGCTACGGCCGTCGAATGGCCACCGCCACTCAGATTTGGGCCGCTCACGACACGAGTCCGAGCCGGACCGGCCTTTGATGACCAAAATGTTCTATCTGACGCGCATTGGACCTTGCGGTGCTGCGACGGGTCTCGATATCGGACTTGGAAACACTTCGCTCAAGTTCATCACCCTCACATTTTACAGTAAGTCCTTTGCGTCTGTCGGACTCGAAGCGTGAACTGACGACCTGCTAGCCATGTGCAAATCATCCTCCCTAGCGTTTGTTTTGATCTTTGCCTTTTTGTTCAGACTCGAAAAGCCCACGTGGCGGCTTGTGGCCATCATTGCGACAATGACTCTCGGTGTTGTCCTCATGGTATCGGGAGAAGTCGAGTTTAAAGTTAGCGGTTTCATCCTTGTTATCTCCGCCGCCTTCTTCTCCGGCTTCCGCTGGGGCCTGACTCAGATCCTATTGCTCCGCAACCCGGCGACCTCGAACCCGTTCTCGAGCATTTTCTTTCTCGCGCCAGTCATGTTCTTGACGTTGATTGTCATCGCCATTCCTGTGGAGGGCTTTCCTGCCCTCATCGAAGGACTGAAGGTCCTCGTGGCCGAGTGGGGTGTTATCACGACCCCCTTATTCCTCCTATTCCCCGGCTGCATCGCCTTTCTCATGACCGCCTCCGAGTTCGCTCTGCTGCAGCGTACCTCGGTCGTCACCCTCTCCATTGCCGGGATCTTCAAGGAGGTTGTCACCATCTCCGCTGCTGCTATCGTTTTCAACGACCGTCTGACGCCCATCAATTTTGTCGGTCTCGTCACTACCATGGGCGCTATCGTCGCGTACAACTTCATCAAGATCACCCAGATGCGCGAGGACGCTCAGAAAGAGGTTCACCGTGGCCACATGGAAGCTGCCTCCGGGACGTCCTCGAGTGGCAGCGACAACGACGACGGCGGCGAGGAGGCGGGTCTTTTGCGGAACAGCACCGATTACGAAGACAACCTCATCACTGCGGACGGTGATATCCTGCCCAACCCGCAACACACGGCGCAAGAGTCGCGGACGGCCCAGGCTCACCGTGACAACTAGACATCCGCATCGGGCGTTCTATTCTCCTTTGTTCTATTTCCAGGTTGGGTGACCCAAGCTGCACATTTCTTTCTATTTGTGATGGGTAAACAAATCTCGCCGATCGGCAGACAGGACGACATTCAAGGAGTTCGGCGGACTCTGCTCTATCCAAGTAGGACACTCGAGTCCTCCAGGAGGGGAATTGGTAAAACGGGCATACATTTGCAAGGTTTCCTTGATGGACAGAAACCTAGAGATTCGATGTTCGAAAAGTGGGGAGCTACATGACGAGGTGGATATACCATTGCCGAGAGAATCAAAAGCAAGACGGGATTCAGGCTGCTGGGGTCTGAGATACCAACTTAGTGTGTAATACCTAGAGCGGTAAGATGCACAAGATATGGCAAATTTGTCCCATCACTTCTAAGAGGTCTCCTTTCCGAGTTCAAGAAGCAGCAAAGCTTTGGTTTTCGATTGCCAGGGAGTCCTCTCGGACACGGCCAATATTCCAACATTACTTCCAACAACATCGAATGCCTCCAGCCCAGCCCCTCAATGGGCTAACATATCGTGGGCCAAGAAACAGTTGCCACGCACCGCATGCTTGCGATAGACACCGCGGCTTGCAATCAGGATTGGCCTCGGTGTTTCAACGAGAAGGAAACATGTGCCTCTGGCTATCGTCCGAGGTGCAACAGTCGCACAGATCATGTCTGCCATCGCCAAGTTTCTGACGTACCTGGGCAACCGCGTACAGAACCCCCACACATTCAGTAGTTTGGTCTTTGATCCACCTCCCTTGTTCGACGGATCACGAAGCCGCCAAGATAAAACCTGGAATCTGGTCGGGCGGGCAAGAGGCGTAAAGGTGCTTATCCACACGGCTTTGCACAAAAAGATATGGCTCCCTGGCTGGGGCTTGTAGACATGCAAGCAAAATCAAAACTGGCAACATCTCAATCGATTCTCGAATTCCGCATGTAGCAAGATGCTTCCGTTATTACGTCATGCATCGATGATTGGAATGGGTATGATGAGCCTTCCAACTCCAAAACGCCCCTGGTCTAGCCGAACAAACAGATATACAGTGTCGGAGGACATGCTCATCCAAGCAGCTTGAGGCCGTTCTTGGTCTTCTGCCCGGGCTTGGTGACGCCATGACTGTGCACGGGGCCGAGATGGGGCTCGTATCCAGTCCCGTCGCCGGCTTGCCTGTTCCCACCACCACCGCCGCCGCCATTGCCAGAATACTTCTTGTTCTTGTTCTTACGGTTGTTGTGGTCCTTGTCCTTGACGTTGGTGATCTTAATCTCCGTGTTGGCCTTGCGGACGGTGACCGGGTGGCTCTGGATGTACTTGCCATTCATCTCCTTGGCGGCTTGAAAGAAGTCATCCGCGTCGCTGAAGGAAACGAAGCCGTAGCCTTTTGATTTGGCGGTGCGCTTGTCGCGGATGACGCGCGCCTTCTGCACTGATTTCCACCGCGAGAAGGCCTTGAGCAGAGACTCGTCCGTCACCTCGCCCGCAAGGTTGCCGACGAAGAGGCGTAGGTGACTCGGATCCCACTCGGCGAGGCTGTCATCCGTCCATTTCTTGCCGCCGCCCTCTCGGACGACAGTCTTCTTGCGTTCCGGTGGCTGATTCGCCGCTGCTGCTGCCGCAGCGGCAGCCGCGGGATCGGGAACGGCTGAGAGAGTTGCTGCGGGGCTGCCTGTCGCCGGGATGCCGCGGCCGCCGGAACCGACGGCGGCGGCGGTGTCTCTGCCCGTCGGATCCCGTGAGCTGTACGCGCTCTGCCACTGGGCTATTTGCATCGCCATGTCCGGGTCGTAGTCCGTAGCGCTGCCGGGGATGGGGAACGGGTTGCGGATCTGTGGCCCGGCACCGTAGGCTGAGGGCGGCGCATTGTAGCCGGTGGCCTGGCCGTAGCCCGCGGCAGCTTGTGGGTATTGGTTATAGGAGGAGGGTGGTGCCTGGTAGGGGCCGGCGCCGCCTACCGATGGCGAGGAGTGTTGCGGGTAGGACTGGTAGGGGGTGCCATAGTTGGCGGCGGGCGCGCTGGCGTAGCTCGGTGCGCTCGAGTAAGTGGGTGCCGCCGAGGCGGGCGCGCCGAAGGCAGGCTTGAAGGCGGACTTGAAGCCTCCGGAGGTCTTGGGCGGAGGAGGACGCGCGGGTAGAGAAGGGTGCGAGGACGGGTTGCCGGTGGAGGGCCCGCTCGAGATACCTGGAGGGGGCGGGTAGGCCATGATGAATGAACTGCGGATTTTGAACGTGGTTGTTTTCGGAGCAAGTCGCGTGGGCTTGCTTCAAAGCTTTTTCTGTGTATGGTAACGTACCTCTGAGCCTGGATGTTCCCGCTCAAAGAAGTCAATATCTCCTTTGCCCGTTTGCTATTGCCGACGGTACACGTGTTGTCTGTCGGGGCTGGCGCAAATACAGAGATGATCTGGTGATGAAATCGGAGAAAATGTGACGATGGAGTTTCAGCCTCGGCGAAGGCTACTGAGCCGATGTGGCTGGTGACTAAGTCCGACGGCATCACGTGATATGGCTCTTGTGGACCCGATGACACGTACTGGTAGTGCCCTACCTACCTACCTCTAGGTACCTAGGTAGGTAGAAAAGAAGAACCTTGGCAGCTTCTCTTGTGGAGACACAAGGGCCGCAACTGCCGTCAGACAAATTACAACCGACATCGCTTAGGTAATCCCATCCATTGCTGAGGTCCTTGTGTGGCAAGTCTGATCTAGAAAAGAGAGTCAAGGGCGGAAAACATGAACGGAATTTCCGTCTTGAGCCATGTCATAATTGGCCCTGTCGCTTCTTGTCAGACATCCAACCACCCAACCCATCTCACAATCGGCTCCTGTCCCTGCATCAGCTGCATGTTATCCGTCGGACATGACCAGGCGGACATAGCGGACAATTGTTAGTGCAATTGTTCGGTGTCATGCCCCTGAATCACTGACTGACAGCATGGCACCCAACGCTGTGTTTTTCCATGGTCGGGTCCATGTCAATCAATAATGCGCGTGGATTCACAGCGGAGCTCTAGCGGGGTTCGTAACCGATGACTCCGGGTCGTGCAACCGATTCAAGGCCCGAAGGCGGCGGCGGTTTACCTCCCAAGGCTCCACTGAGCCTGAGCCATATTTTCAGTTTATAAGCAGAGAGCACGGATGCACTGTTGCTCTCTCTGTCTCCGGCCACACATTAAGGTACCTTGGGAGATGGGTGCGATATTTTCTGTCCCTTCTGCTGAGGACGTGGGTCTCAACGAATCCAATAGATTGACTTGCTTGCCTAGCCAAGCAGTCCAACTGGAGGAATTCGAGGGGTTCCCTACAGTCAGCTTCGGTTTGGTTGGGACCGACTTGCTTTGTACACCCATTGAAGCGCATGTCTGATTTGTCGCGTATGCCGGACAGTGTCCGCTATCCGCCGGCCGGCCAGGGATAGTAACCGCGAGGCGCATACGTATCACTCGCTGCCTCTTCTCGTTCATGGCTCGAGTGAGCCAGTGGAAAGGGTGCCGAGCGCGCTCGCGCGCGCGCGCTTTCGAAATAGCAGCGACAGCGCGACATTCGCTTGGGACTTGGCGGCAGCCGGAGTCTCTCGAAGCCCTGCTGCTCGAACGGCACGGAGCTTGGGGGTGTTGTCCATGCCGAAAGAACGGAATGGCCTCCAATGGCTTGAGGCACCTGCTGGTTCGTGCAGGGCGGCTCTCGAGGGATATTCCGAACAATCAGATACCTACATCTCCTTCCTTAGTCCCCTCCCCCTGCAACCCAAGACGGTCCAGGAGCCTGCGAAGCGAAGCGAGCTGTGAATGAACGAGTACCGGAGCTCCGTTAGGCGGGCGATGATGGGTATTTGCCGCCAGGCGGGCAGGGCGCAGGTAAGCAGTTCCCACTAGCCAGAATTTCAGAAGGGGCACCCGCGCCTTTTTAGACCGAGCGTAGAGTGTTCCTCCGCGGTCGTGAGTTACGAAACGTCAGGGTCTGACGCATCGAGTTTGAATACCGGAGTCACACATTTCCCTGGAACACACAGAGTGTGAGACACACCCGCCGCGGCCAATCAAAGTATGGTGCCTATCGCCGAACCGGACCACAACCGGACGGATCCAGAAGCGCCTTTTTGCGCGACGGGCTTCGTCAGGCTGGCGCGCTGCTTGACTAAAACACCACCCGACGTGGAGCAGGCATTATTGTCGTTGCTGGGCCGCTATCCTCTCCCACTACTGTACTCTGCATGTCCTCGGGTATGGCCGATGCTTTATTGTGCCTGGATTCCCAGGCCTTACCTCTCTGGCAGTGTTCTTGTTCTGCCAAAGTCGACCAGGTCAATCGGCGCGGGAAGCACGAGGTAGCAGAAGACCATCGTCATATCTGCCCCTCCATGACAAAATCGCCCAATTGGAGGCGGGGTGAGGAGGGCCTTGATGGGGCTCCACGTCCGGGTGGTGATGTAGGTGTCCCTCTTCTTTCTGCCAGAGGTATCCGTACGGAAGTGCTGGAACTGAAAGTGGGATACCTACAACCAGCACGGTACCTCCTGGTCTATGAGTAAGCTCTGGCTCTGGCCCGCCAACGAACAGCCGTACAGATCGGCCAGTCCCACTTTTCCACACAGTCTTTGATGATGATGATACCTATTCACGCCTCCAAAGACGAAGAGACGAGAGGAGAGTAAAAGGTTGCGGTTAGCCTTGGGCTTGCCCACTGGCGAGGCTTGCGGAGCTTGCGCAGCACCGGGGCGGGTTGGTGGGAGGGCGGACTACCTAGTGTAGGTAAGGTAGGTAGACTGGCTGATGAGGAAGAAGACTGGGAGTGTGTGCACATCCTGCGCTTGTCAGGGTGGCCCCTGCCACTAACGCAAACCCGCTACCCCCTCCTACCCCTCCGTCGACCCTCCCCTACAAACTTCGTCCGGGTTGACGAAAGCTGCAGCTTCCTGTCTCCTTCTTGACACATACCCTAGAGATAAATAACTCGACTCTCCCGCAGTCATCGCAGAATCGCGTGTCCGAACCTCTCCTCCATCAAACAACCCCCCACGTTGAACTACCGACATATCATTCATCATGTCTGGACCTGTGTAAGTAGTCTTCGTCTGATTCCAACCCCTCTTCGCTCGAAAGCCATGCTACCCCACCACCCCGCTCCCGGCCTCCGATGCTCACTACGACGACAATGTCTGCCAATTCGCGCATGTCGGCGTGTGTTGTGATGCTTCGGACTTGGTGCGCGGGTTTATGGGAGGTTACGTTAACTGGTCTCTCAACCGACCACCCCCTCCCTACGACCTCGACACACAAACACATACTCATACTCGCAATGCAGCGCTCGTCTGGCCAACATTGTGGCTGGCGTTGTGCCTGCTCCGAGGTCCCGCTCCGTTCTTCTAACAGCTGATTACTCAACGCCCGGCCTGTGAACTCTGAAGCTGACGATGCATCACAGCGCTGATATGGGCCTCATCGGCTTGGCCGTTATGGGTCAGAAGTAAGTCTTCCAAGCCCTAGTTGGAAAAAGGATCTGTATTCTGACAAGTAGCGTAGCATCATCCTGAACGCTGCCGACGTTTGTTACCCCCCCCCCCCACAGACGCTTTCAAGCCACCTTTAGGTTGCTGACGATGTAAACAGCACGGTTTCACCATCGCTGCATTCAACCGTACCGTTTCCAAGGTCGACAAGTTCCTCGCCAACGAGGCCAAGGGCAAGTCCATCGTGGGCGCTCACTCCATCGAGGAGTTTGTCTCCAAGCTCAAGAGCCCCCGCCGTGTCATGCTGCTTGTCCAAGCCGGCAAGGCCGTTGATGACTACATTGAGACCCTCATCCCTCTCCTTGAGAAGGGCGACATCATCATCGATGGTGGTAACTCTCACTTCCCCGACTCCAACCGCCGCACCCAGTACTGCTCTTCCAAGGGAATCCGTTTTGTCGGTTCCGGTGTGTCCGGTGGCGAGGAGGGTGCCCGCTACGGCCCTTCCTTGATGCCCGGTGGTAACGAGGAGGCCTGGCCTTACCTCAAGGACCTTTTCCAGTCTATTAGTGCCAAGAGCGACAACGAGCCCTGCTGCGACTGGGTCGGTGACGAGGGTGCTGGCCACTACGTCAAGATGGTTCACAACGGTATTGAGTACGGTGACATGCAGCTCATCACTGAGGTATGTTCCACCAAAATCGGGTTCTTTTTCGTGGTTAATCGCTGCTAATATCAATCAAACACAGGCCTATGACATTCTCAAGCGCGGTCTTGGTCTCTCCAGCAAGGAGATTGGTGATGTCTTCGCCAAGTGGAACAAGGGTGTCTTGGACTCTTTCCTCATTGAGATCACCCGTGACATCATGTACTACAACGACGACGATGGCACCGCTCTCGTCGAGAAGATCCTCGACAAGGCTGGCCAGAAGGGTACCGGCAAGTGGACTGCCGTCAACGCTCTCGACCTCGGCATGCCCGTCACCCTTATTGCTGAGGCTGTCCTTGCCCGCTGCTTGTCTGCTATCAAAGAGGAGCGCACCAAGGCCTCTACCCTTCTTTCGTATGTTGGCCGCAACAGCAAGTTCGAGGGCAACAAGGAGCAGTTCATCGACGATCTCGAGCAGGCTCTGTACGCCTCCAAGATTGTCTCTTACGCCCAGGGCTTCATGCTGATGCAGGAGGTATGTGCCAACGCCAACGTTCCTAACAAAATGCCGCACGATACTAACGGTACATATTCTAGGCCGCCAAGGAGTACGGCTGGAAGCTCAACAAGCCCTCTATCGCCCTCATGTGGCGCGGCGGCTGCATCATTCGCTCCGTGTTCCTCAAGGATATCACCAACGCTTACCGCAACAACCCCGACCTTGAGAACCTTCTCTTCGACGACTTCTTCAACAAGGCTATCCACACTGCTCAGCCCGGCTGGAGAGACGTTGTTTCCAAGGCCGCGCTTCTCGGAATCCCAACCCCGGCCTTCTCCACCGCTCTGTCCTGGTTCGACGGTTACCGCACTAAGGACCTCCCTGCCAACCTTCTCCAGGCCCAGCGTGACTACTTTGGCGCACACACCTTCCGTGTCAAGGAGGAGCAGGCGAATGAGAAATACCCTGCGGGTCAGGACATCCACGTTAACTGGACTGGCCGCGGAGGTAACGTCTCTGCTTCCAACTACAACGCATAAATGGTTTCCGGATAGGTTATGAGTAGAATTTAGGCAAGGGTACGCTATGATACCTGGTATAATGGTGCCAGGAAAACGAAATGAAATGATTCCACGCAATTTTCAGAAACAATCGCCATACGACTGCAAGAGCGACTTGCGGTTTTAAGTTGCAGTCAGTGATTGCTGGCCGTGGCGGCGCTCCCTGGCTTCACTGACTGGCTCCGGCCGGTGTCCATTATTCACCTGGGCCGATTGTTGCGGTGTTAGACGGTACTGAAAATGCGCACGTAGTCCATGTCATCCATAGCCTCTCTGGACCTTATGTTACCTCGTTACCAACCAACCGCCTTGGCAAAATACTTCCTGGGTATCTACCTACCAATTCTTGATGACTAAGTATACATAGCAACGCGACAAGCTGAAGGAACAAGCGCGCACGGTCCCCATAGACAGCGCAATTTTGATTGGCTGCAGCGCGGTCGGGGTGTTCTCAGGCACTGTAGCCTCTTCGTCGCGACAAATTTGGGGACCGCGAGCCAACCAACAGTTCAAATCATCCTTCATCAACAGCAGCCTTTCAATTCGTCGCGACGTCGCCCATCGAGCTTGTTTCGCGACCACAATCTTCCTGGAACTCAAGCGCACACTGAGACGACCATTGTCTGCTTTGCGCTCCAGACCACTGCGTGTCAGCACCACCCACCCTTCAGCCTCGCACATTGCGTCCTCGACCGCGATCCACCATGGCGCAGGACCCGAGTGATGGAATTGATCAGGAGCTGGTCAGTAGCTTCATCTACCCTTCAATGACCTTGTTTCTCACCCTTTTGTAGCTTAGTCACGCTCATCTTATCTCTGCCAATCATTATGCCGACCAGGCGCGTGTTGACCTGAACCAAGTCACCAAATGGCTCATGGCTGCACCCCAAGTTGCGAAAGACAAAGCTCCCTTCTTCTGGACCTACCTCGACCGACCCCGCGATGGCCAAGTATACCTTACATGGCAACCCCTCAAGAGGCTTGGAACAAATTTCGCGAGCGACGGAATGATATGGGGCCCCGAGCAATACCACAGACAGGATGTTGGTAATGGACTGGTACGCATCTTGCCGCATTGCTGAAGTCTAACGATCTGACCATGAGTACAGTCTCTCGAAATTCACTACGTCAAATCAGGTTTCGTACCCGGCGAGCAGGTTGCCATGCACGCGCGTCGCAGATTTCGGCTTGTGCCATCGCAGACCGGCGTCATTAACGCGCCGCAGCCGGATATCAGTCTTTGGATCGTTCATTATGGTCCTTCCGACCCTCCCGATCGCGTTCCGGTCAACCTGATACCCGTTTCCCAAGAGACCCAGCACATTATGGCGACCCGTAATCATCTCCAGAAGTGTGGTCAGATTGCTCGCAAAGATTTCATGCTCTCGGATCGTGCTAGCTGGCCCCAAATTCAATTTCCCCGCAACGGTGGACGGCCACAAATGTATAACCCGCCGGCACAGTCACGGCGTGTTCCGCAGCAGATGGCCTATCCTCCAGCCGGTCCTCAAGGTCGCCGCGGCCGCCAACAAGCGCAAGCACAGGCACAGGCACAGGCACAGGCACAGGCACAGGCCCAGCAGCAGCATCAGCAGGCTCTAGCCCATGCCGAGGCCCTGCATGATGACGAGGAGCTCGAGAAGGATCTTTTTGACCACCTAACTCCTAGAGACATATCCTTCGCGCGGTATCAGCAGAACCACGAGTGGATGGAGGAGATTGTGTCTTCCCCTTACGCCCTTAGTCAAATCGCACCGCCTGATCTTGGTCTTGGGCTCAAGGGAGAGTTGGCGCCTCTGACTGACGGAATCTTCTCTGCGCAGAGTGCGAACGCGCTCACCGAACCACCTCAAAAACCGTACATTGGGCGTCTAGAGCCTGGACTAGCTGATGAGTTCAGGAAAAGAGTACAGGAGCATCTTGAGACAACGAAGGCCGAGATGGAGAAGATGAAAGCGGAACATGCCAAGAACCTGGCCAGTCTCAAGACTAGCTCGGTATATGTGGACGCGGAGAAGGATGTTAAGAACTCCATTCAGGAACGTGGCCCGGAGCCATGGCGCATCGAGGGCCACGACACAGATTCGGACGACAACAACGGCGGATCATGGTCGCAAAAGCACAACAAGAAGGTGGACGAGATTGTGGCCCAGGTTGAAGCCAACCTTGGCCGACACATCGAGGTTCTTCATAATGTTCACCGGATACAAGACGGTGGTTTTCAGGAGCCCGCTCCGGAGCCCATCAAGGAACCTTCACCCGCCCCGCCCCCGACAAGCTCTCCGGCGCCGGCTGCTGGCGCTGAAGCGGGTGCTCCGAGATCCCGACGGCCATCGCAGGCGGGTTCTAATCATAGCGGGGTAATGGTGGGGGACTCGGACATCGATATGGGCGGAACTGCGGCAGGACTCCTGGATGAGTTGCACACCGGGTTCTCTGCCAACTCCACTCCGCTAAACAACTTCCCTACGCCGCAGACTCACCTTAACTCAACGGCCGGAACCCCTGCCAACGTGAATGCGCCCTCGCCTGCACCGATTCCCCCAACCATACCCGAGGAGACTGAGGATCCAGCTTCCAAGGACACTTCTGCCGTCCTCGGAGAGGATGTTCCCATGGGCAACACAGAGTCGACCAAGGATGCCTCCGCCACCGCGCCTGACCAAGGAACCGGCAGCGGGGAGTGGGTGGTGGTGCCTAAGGGAGGAACATCGCCCGATCCCGCTGTTGCTCCCGGCACCGGCACGACCGAGGGCGACGAACCCAAACCGGCCGCCAAGGCCTCATCCGCTGCCGGAACCCCAACGGAGACTCAAACCCCTGGTGGCTTTAGTTCTTTGGGTGACCTCGACTCGGCCGGTGATGCGATGGCCAGCTACGGGGCGTCCATAGGAGACGGTCTGGACATCAACATGGAAATAGAGGACTCTGCCTTTGGCGATGCTTTCCATGGCGTATCTAGCACTGACACGCCCGGAAACCAGTCTGAAGGTGGTGCCTAGGTGGAGTTTATCGGATCGGTGTTCTAGACAAGATCGGTAGATGGGCTTCGGACGGAAACGGACTGTATATTTAGGCGGGATGGTGGCTCGGTTAACGTGGTCGACGTCCGCAGTTTGCCATCGTGTTATGGCTTTTACGTTAACAGGTGCAACGGTATGTGCGGTATCACACGGTTGGTTGCAGAATAAAACGATGTTAAGCCCACTCAAACCTTGGAACGCAGCACCGCTCCCGCTCAGTGAGCTCACGTGTGCTTAATGATGTTCGATAATTTGAATATCTGATGTGGGTCGATGGGGTGACTCCTTCTTGGAGGTCAGAACAGGAATTGGAAGTCATGCACTTTTCCCCCATCTCGAGACAACTGCACTATCTCCGTCAGGTGTTGGTCACTACGACCAAGCAATCAGCAATTGCACCGCAAATCCACGGCATCAACTACGCGCCAGTACCTAGGGAAAACGCGCGGCCGCCGCGTTCGGAGCCGTACAAGCGCCATGAAGGAAGGCATGGGGCCCTGAAGTGACAGGGTCAAACACGGAGAAAATGGTGATACATGGCGGCTCATCCTAGACCAGCCGGTTTGCATTGGCATACCTAGGAGGGAGAAAGGTCAGTGCGGCCTGTTAGCGGTTTGCTGGTTCCGGTCCATTCGGCCTTAACATACCTAGCCCCACATCTACACTTGGTTCCGGGCGAGAGGTTAGGGTTTGATCAACCCCAGGGACGACGTCTCAGCTGCAGCTCTTCACAACGCTCCCTTCCAACCCCCCTGTCATCCCGACTGCCAACATCAACAGTCCGAAACATGGGCTCACCCGGCGTCCTTTGCGACGAGGTCAGATGAATAGAGGATGCCTGGTACTGCACGAAGCGTACGCACCGAGCTGCCCGGGAGTTGCGGGCGTTTCCCTGCTCTAACTCATGCTTAAATCCAACTCTGCTGAGGCGAAGCTCCGAGGAGCTTTGGGCAGGATGACAAACAAACTCTCGACATCAAGCTGCCATGTTGGGTTGGTCCTCTTGCGCAATGCGTCTCGATATCAAGCTGCTAGCCGAGAGGGTGACCAGCTGAATATCGGCAGCCGACGAAGCAAGCCCTAGGCGGTCGCGAAACCCGAACTTGGCCACTTTTGCGGAATCCTCCATCTACCTTCACCTCCACCATCGTCGCCCCTCGCTGTGGCGTTTCGAATACCGTCGTGTACCCAACTCGGCTCCGAATGGCTAGGCCCTTTACGAAAACATTCATAATGCTTCGAGGTGGTTCAATGGTCTGGGTCCTCCTTGCCCACCCCATCAAACGAACCAGGGGTTTACGTGTGGTGCTGTCGCCGGAGCGTGTGTCGGCCGATGAGACGCTCCTTCCACCCCTGCCCAGCCTTTTTTGTTCTGGTCTTTGGAAGTCTTCCTGGGGTATCTGTTATGGAGGAGCACCCTCCTCCTTTGCCAAGGGCTGACTTACACGCAAGAGACTACCCCGTCATCAAAACGTCGTCCGGACGGACGAAACCCCTAACATTCTGTCCTTTTCGTCTTCTTCTTCAATATATGGCGTTTCTATCCTTCTCTTCGTGTTCCTCTTTTGGCAGTTCGTCTTCGATCCTGTTTGCTCGCGGCCTTTCTCGGACTCCTGTCATTTTCACCTTCTCTTCTACCCCGTCTGCAGGTCAGCTTCTTTTCAAGCAAATCCATTCGTTTCACTCTTTCTCGAAATCGATACCCGAGCCCTAGTTGGCCATTTCTCTCTTCTAATTTATAGTTCTATCGATACATGGCCTTCGACAAAAACTGATACATCGACTTAACATACTTCTTCTTCCAACAAACCACGACAGCTTAAAATGCGATTCCCAAAGTCCTTGGTGCTGGTATTTGTCACTGCGCTCTGTGAAGCACAAATCTCGAAGCCCAGAGAAGGAGATGTTCTGCAGCCCAACCAGAAGTTCGAGATCGAGTGGCAAACGACTGGTCTGCAGGCGCCTATCAATATTGACCTTGTCCCAAATGGCAAAACAGACCTGTCTGTCGTTGCCGAGAAGATTGGAGGTAACACTTCCTCCTACGTCAAGATCTGGGTATCATGAAATTGACGTACCCCGTAGTGCAAGTCAACAACATCGGCCGACTGAACTGGACCCCAAGCGCCCCAATCACAGCCTTCGAGAGTTTTGCCATCATCATTACCGATGCCGTTCAGGCTGTCGTCATATCCGAATCTTTCCGGATTGAAAAGCTGATCCAGCTGCCTGTGGTAAAGACACTTCTTGGGACGGAAGTCCAGCTTGTCACTGGGGCGGCTGGTCCTCCTAAGGTCGTGTACTCTGGAGACCTACCTCCCGAGGCTATCCCTGCCGGTTTTGTTGCTGCTGAGACCACTCCCACCGAACCCGTACCCTTACAGTCTGCATCTGTCGAAGAGACACCCGTGCAGGGTAGTCCGTTTCCATCTGCGCCCGTCAAGATAACTCCAGTCCCTTCCGCCTCTCCCGAGTCTGCCCCTTGGAAGGATACCCCTCCCGAGGTTGTCTCAATCCCGCTTGCTCCCGTCGAATCTGCCCCTCACAATGACACACTCTCCGAGCTTGAGCCAGCTCCTTCCGCGCCAGTCAAAACCTCTGTCCCTTCAGCCAACGACAGTAAACCCCGCGAACCCGACAACGTCGTCCTTGTTCCAACGCCTTCCGCCCCCAAAATGACTCTGACGGCAACAGTCGATGGCGACGATGTGGACTTTCAGCTTACATCCAGTTCCTTAGCAGTACCCGAAGGCCAGACTTCGGTGCCTCTGTCTGACGCAGCTGAAACGACTCCAACTCTCTCAACTCCCTCGTCCAGTACTGAAACACTCGAGATTTCTACTGTGCCTGAGTCTTTCTCCACTCTTCCAGCTGCTAATAACCAGACAGCTCCGCCAAGGGTTGAAGTGAGCCTTTCAGCTGTGAATCTACAACGGCACCCTGCTAATATCAGATAGCAACCATCAGCTCCAGTTCCGGTCCTTGTTCCTACTCAGCCCGCTGATATCGCCGTCCCAACCCTGGAAAACCGCACCAGTATCGCGCCAGAAACACCAATTGCCCCTACTCAGCCAGCAGAGGTCGCCGTTCCGATTCCAGCAAATCGTACAAGCATTGTCCCATCAGAATCGTCCGCTCCTATCCAGAGTCTTCCGGTTGTTAGTCTTCCAGTGTTGAATACCAGCACCTTCACCGGCCTGCCGGTCATTTCGATTACTGAGCCAGCCGCTGCTGCGCCCGTCCCCGTTGCTGCACCAACCTCTTCAAGCCCCTTCAGCAATGGAACGGCTACTGCAGGAGCCCCTGGTGTTGTTCCAGGCGTCGCTGCTCCGACGGGGTCGCCCGCCGCTTTCCCACAACCTCGGCCCTCTATTCCTGCCCCGGGAGCAGGATTGAACGGCACTCTGTCTTCAAATGAAACTTTGCCTACAGGTCTTACGCCCCTTAACCCCATTCAGACCGGTACCGTCACGCAAACCATTAGTGGCTCAACCGGATCGGGTGGGCAGGTTCAAGAGACTTCCTTGCCTGGAGGATATGAAGGCGGCAATAAAGGTAGCAATAATGGTAGCGAAAAGGGCAACGGCAACGGCAGCGGCGGCGGAAGCGGAAGCGGAAGCGGAAGCGGAAGCGATAATGGTGGATCAGGTTCCGGGAGTGGCTCTGGATCTGGTACCGGCACCGGTGCTGAAATTGGCAGTGGAGGTAACGGCAGTGGCGGCGAAAGAACCGGGGATGGCAACGGTGGCAGCGGCTCCGGCAACGACAGCTCAGCAAATGGTGGTCCTAATGGCTCCGTTCCAGACTCTGGCGACGCGAAACCTGGGGGATCAGTACCAGATGGTCAGTCAGCCGTTCAACCCCAGCTTGGTGTTGAGGCTGGGGCTACCTCCGTTCGCCCCGTCGGCCCTAGCATCACTTTGCCATCTTCTCTGATGACTTCGATGGTACTGGCTACAGCAGCCGGCGCTGGAGTGCCCACTGGTGGGCTTTTCGCTGTGGCGACCGGTCCGGCTGCGCTCAAACCTGTCTCTGTGGGAAGTATAACGACGCAGAGCGGTTACTTTGCGGCTCTCGCAAGTGCCGCTGGCGCTATTGCAGCCATTCTACTGTAGTACTAGGGACATTAGGAATGGTTATGTGAAGTTGGTGAGGTTGGTAGCATTGTGGCCATGCTTTTCCCGCGGTAGTAATCTCTTTGTCCATAATTTGTTCCGGCCTGAATGCAGTGCTCTTGTAGACGGAGAGTGTATTCAAGGATGTAAGATATCCTATATTCAAGGGTTCCGTTATGGACGATAACTCCCTTGCCCTTGGCCGCGACGCAGTTTCGAACCGATGGACTGGCTCCTCGGCGATTGAGTAGCTCGTTCACGGCGCAGGGAATACGATGAAGCTAACTTGTGGGTTCTTGCTTGAAATAGAATAACCTAATCAACTATACTCGACAGCCTTCCAATTAGCGGCGACGTGA
>PJEX01000230.1:59045-76678 GCA_005350895.1 Colletotrichum tanaceti
AGAGAGAGAGAGAGAGAGAGAGAGAGAGATAGAGAGAGATAGAGAGAGATAGAGAGAGATAGAGAGAGAAAGAGAGAGATACCCCATTCTGGTCAATTAGGTTGGTTCAAGCCATCGTCCTTCAGCTGAGAACGCAACCCCTCCCTAGCTCCTTCATATACTTCGCGTCAGTGACCACAGACAAGACAAACTCACTTTAATAGTATCTACACGACGCAGGATTCAATCTTGAGCACATGCTAGAAACATGACTTCCTGAAAACTGCTGGCTGCTTCCCGCCGCACATCTACATCCGTCGCGAGGTGGTGCCACCTCCCATTGGCGCCGCGCTGGTGAATCTCGGGATAAACGCGAAGGGCCACGATAAGCCTGCTTATTCTAAATAATATAACTTTATCCCCCGAAGATTGTCTGGGAAGTGTTCACAGCTCACGACTTTCAGCCACGATCTCACTGACACTCAGAGCTGACCTTGCTATCCCAATAATCGACAAAGAAAACACGGCCCAAGTTGGGGATCACAAATTTCAACAGTGAAAACAAGAAAGCCACATCAGATGAGGAGGCTATCCGTTCCACGAATGAACCATACAAGGAGCCTAGAAACATAGCTACGTTCCTAAGGCAGATAGGTACCTAGGTAGGTAGCAGGCGATGAGAGAGCTTTCCGATATGTTGCCAAGCTTTGCTGCCAATGGGTGGACCGTGTTTGTGAGATAGAAGCGTCCGTGCGCCACGCTATGTAAGTACGGCGCGATAGGCGTTCGTCACGCTAAAACTTACCACACGCGACCTGCAAGGCTGTTTGGTCCAACCATAAAAAAGTACCCTCCAGAGGTCAGGGTGGGTGAAGTACTTTCCCGGAGGTAGGTACTCTAGCCCTGCTCTTGCGCCTCCGGCAGTGAATCAACCTTCAATAGCTTTATTTCTCTACAATAGGTAGGTAGGCAACTGCCGCCTTTTCGCAAGCTCAAATTTCATTGCCGCTCTAGGTCTTTGGCGACTTCTTAGTACCCCGTCTACCTAGGTAGTTTTATGCCACCTATGTCGCGTGTTTTCCTCTCAGCTATCTAGGTATCCCAAGACTATCCGTATGCGCTGCGCCTAAGTCCCCGCGACGATCCAGCCGCGCCTGCTATTTGGCGTTCAAGTTCCTTCTCGACACGCATCGACGAAAAAACCCATCCAAAGCGCCTCCGGCTTGCGAATACTTGGACGAAAAAGGAGGAACTCAGCATACGAACTTTCGAATATGCCAGATATCGGCGCTCCGCCGCCCCGGCCGAAGCTGAAGCTTAGCGTGGGCTCGCGACAGGCCTTGTTCAGCGAACAGAATGGCGCGACGCCGTCGGCTTCGACTCCCTCCTCCTCAATGAAGATCAAGCTTAAGGCATCACAACCAACGACACCAGCTGGACCCGCGACGCCTGCCCCGTCCAAGACGAAAGCTGGGAGGGTTTCCAAGCCTACAACCAAGATCATTGAATCCAAGAAGCGGGAACAGGACGAAGACGACGATGGCACGAACCATCCGTCCAAGAAGATCAAGCTTCTGAAAACGCCTGTTGTGTCGACGCCTAGGACAGGTCATATTGTTGTTAAGTCAAAAGGCAAACCGCCTGTCCACCCACCCGGCGATGGTTATGACTCCGAGGCTAGTGACCAGGAGAAGGACCCTACAATCGAGGAGCAGTTCATCTTGCGCATGATGCCCGGCGAGCATTGCGAATACGTCAGGAAATGCATCGAGGAGGGCAAGGTCGGCATCCCTAGAAAGGATGGCGGCGCTGACATAATGATGAAGTTCTTCGACGAGGACACCCGGCGCGCCATGGTGGCAGTAAAGGGTCAGCCTTATGCTGCAGTCATGGTCGAACTGCCTACGATCACGGAAGGCATGAAGTCTTGGGACCGAAAGACCCTCATGAAGTCTGCCGACATATGCCACATGCTCCTGGTATTCCAGCAGGTCCGGAGCGAGGAGGAGGCAAAGAAGGCGCCGTTACCTGCAATGATCCAACCTGGATTCAAATGGCCGCACGGTCTGACACCACCTATGCACGATGCTACCAACCAAAGATTCGCCAAGATCATCAGTCGCTCAGAGATCGAGCTGAAGGAAAATGAGGTTAAGAAGCTCTTGCAGGCCGACGCGGCTGCCATGTCCTCCAGATACGAACTCATTGACGACAGAAAGATGCAGTCTGGCGACGAGTACTCCGAAGACGAACAGGACGCTGACGGCGAGGCTGACGACAGCGGGTATTTCCCTGCTGACGGCTACAACGACGGCGAACTCGATGAAAATGATGACGACTTGGAGGCAGAGCTAATGGCTGCTTTCGAGGAAGAGGAGGCGATGAACCAGGCCACGACAGAGGCAGGCACACCAGCGACACAACTCGAGGCCGCTACCCCCATGACCATGAATGCCGGCACACCCGCACCTAATGCCCACGACAGCGGTGACGGAGAAGAGTCTGTCGCCAGCGAGGAAGATGAAGATGACGACGACGATGAAGACGATGACGACAAGGAGCGGTTAGACGAAGTCAAGGCAGTCCGGGAGGACATTACACAGCTCAAAAATGAGATCGCGAAGAAGGAGCAAGAGAAGTCGAATCAGACGAATAAGATTCTGAAGAACCGCGTCGAGGCTCGCTTGAAGGATCTGAGAGCAGAGCTTTCGCTCAAGCAAGCATCTATTGGAGAGCAGGAAGAGGATGAAGACTAGCAGACGGTTTAGTGGAGGTTTCGAAGGAGCAGCACCAGAACGCTCGGATAACACTGCGATGCTGATGATACGAGCGCCCACCAAAGGCCACACGAAACTACCTATGTCCGTTTTCTTTTCAACGGCAATGTGTATTTCTAACCTCTTGCCCTCGAGCTTTGATACCAAATGACAGGGCCATTTGTGAAAAGTGCCTATAGATCTTGGTGCTCAATGTGTGATATTTTAAATGATGAGACAAGCCGGCCATGCCGACAATAAATATTGTACAAGTCTCCTTTCGCTCGACCCTCTTATGATACACACAACCCCAGCCGCATACGCTGCCACGCCAGCCGTGGCAGCGCAAGACACGACGGCATCAACGCCAATACCATGCCTGCCTCCTTACATGGACTTGAGGTAATTGGACTCCTTGATCTTGGCCTTACGCTCCTCGCGCATCGCCTTGCGCAGTTCGTCTCTCTTAGTCGCCGCGTGAAGGTTATGTTCGATATCGCCGCCCTTCTCACCAGGCAGGTTGATGGACTGCTGCGGCAGCGGGACCTTGGGCGCGAGGGCTTCGACGTCGCCTGAGGCAACAAGCTTGGCCTCGATGGCCTTTTGGCGTTTGGCGGCGGCCTTGCGCTGCTTCTTGGACTTGGCTGTACGTTTACATGATGGGTTAGCGTAGCCATAGACCGAGTTTTTCGGGAGGGGGAGACGGGGAAGGGGAGAACAGATTGTGGTGGCGGAGGGGATTCGACCATGACGGTGGTGCTTGACATACAGAACATCTCGGCGGCAAGGTCATCGGCGGACTCGACGGTCACCTTCTTGGACTCCAGGACAGTCCACAACCAATCGGGATACTCCTCGTCGCGGAGGGCGACCGGGTCCGTCCGGCCCTTGAAGTAGTTTAGCCCGTTGAGGACGGTGCCGGCGGGGCATGAGGAGATAGGCGCGGGCGCGGGCGCATCGTTTTTGAGGCTCGAGAGGTTCGGGGGTACATCTGTCGCTTTCGTCTTGGTTTCGTCGTCGGGCGCCGCCGCTGCGTTTCTCGAAGGCGCGGAGAGAGAAAAGGGTCTGATGACGAGGGCAGCGGTGACCTTTGGGACCTGGAGACGGGGCAGAGCCGAGGCTCGCCGCAGGCATGTTCTGCAAATCATGTTGTGTGGTGTCGGACGCGCACGACGAGGTGTTGCGGCCAGTTTGCGTTGCTGGTTGTCGTCTCGGGGGGCCGCTCCAACTGTTGATGCAGGATGCGTGAGCTTGAGCTCGGGGTGCAGTGGAAAAATTCTGGGGCGGGCGGGACGTGCCTGTTACGCACTTGGCACGGAATGCTGCCCAGGTACGGATACGGATCGTTCTGAAGCTTCAACCTTCGTTGGGGTTGGGGGTTTTCGTGTGATAAACGAAATTGCGCGCTCCAGCAACTCGAGAAGAAAATGTCAATTGCATTGCTTGATGATCAAAGTTGGGGGTTTTTCAATCGGAGCAAGGGATTTCATGCGCAGATGGACGGCAAACCCAGACACAACGGATAGTTGCATAACCTCGGAAGCCTTATTTGATTCATTTGTACATATCGTGAGGGATATCGCCCATCATGCGCTGGCCAATTGACGTTAAACCGTCATGGCCTCGTCTCTGCGTTCCCCTTCCCTGATGCTGAAAGAAGTCTCTATCAGAGCGCCGTCTCCTGGTCCAAACCTGGTCCAAACCTGGACCATACCAATCCATCTCATACTGAACACAGCCCGTCTATTGCTTGCTGATATAGTTCTGCTGCTCGAACAATGTGCCCTTGACCTTCTTCTCTTTGAGCAGAACCAGGTACTTCTCTGCGCCATCCGGTCAGTAGTCAATGTCTCAGGAGGAGTGCATCTCTGCTGGCCGGCATCGATTGCCCCCCTCCCCTCCCCCCCCCCCTCCGGCGTCGTGGGAGCCAACTAACCTCTCAGATGTCCGCACTTCTCCAAGTGGTTGACGCCCTCCTTCTTGTAGCATTTGCCCAGCTCCTCGCCAACAAGACGCAGCATCATTGCACCGACCCATTGCTCGCGAATGATGGCGTCCTGTGCCTGCTTGAACGCCTTGGTGTCGTCGTAGTCGACGCCGTCGAAGGTCGGGGGCACCTTTGGCTTCTGCGCCAGGAACATCTCGGACTCGGGAGTCGGCATCGTGAAGGTTGTGTTCGAATTGGAAAAGGGAGTCTCTTCTTCAGATTTGTAGGTTCGGATTGGACGAAACGGGGTCACCGGAGTCGGAGGTCGCGCGGCGTGAGGTCAAGCTTGCGGTTCGTAGTGATCGGTCTCTGGGGGCCGGGTTTGGGATGGCTCTCGGGATTGGAGGAACCTCACGGCAGCTAGAGGTCAGCGAGATTCCTGCAGCCTTAATTCGCAGGCTTCAGGTCCACGGCCGCCTCCAGGGTACTAAGCCTTAGGCTTCTGCTCCCCAGAGCAAGTGCTTTTCGGTACGTACCGTTGGAGACCCACATCTGAGCATCCCCTCGCTCACCGCCCGCACCGGTCGAGGAACTGCCCCGCTGAAAAGTTGGCAAATCGCAAAAAAAAATCTCTGTCGCAAGACCCTTCGCCCCCAACCACCGGACCCTTGCCATAAAAGTCAAGCTCCCGCCTCGAAGTTCTTGAGAAGTTTTCCCTCGCGCAACCTCCCTCTGGAAAAGACCCTTTCTCGATCTTTTTCCAACTCCTCAATCCCTTCCCCTTCCTCCCTCAATCTACAGTTTTCTTCACGCCTTCACAATGGGCAAGACCAAGTCTACCACCAAGGGCAGCAAGGCCGCTGATCCTCTCACCAAGGTGAAGAGCGCCGCCGTCGCCAAGGCCGTCGAGAGCCCCAAGTCCAAGACCAAGGCGGTCGCTTCGAAGGAGAAGACCTCCAAGAAGTCCAAGAAGGTCGTCGAGCCCGAATCCGAGTCCTCTGACAGCAGCGATGAAGATTCCGAGTCCGAGGCTTCCAGCGACTCTTCCGACTCTGAGGAGGAGAAGCCCACCAAGAAGGCTGCCGCCCCCAAGGCCGCCGCCAAGAAGGCCGAGTCTTCCGACTCTGACTCTGACTCTGACGACTCTTCTGAATCAGAGGAAGAGGCGGCCCCTAAAGCCAAGACCAACGGCGCTGCTAAGAAGGCTGAGTCTTCAGACAGCGATGACTCTGAGGAGGACTCTGACTCTTCTGACGACGAGAAGACTGAGAAGAAGGCTGAGGCCGTGAGTTCCATCATTACATCCTATATATGCACCATCTAATTTTGTCCCGACAGAGCTCCGACTCCTCCGACTCCGACTCTGACTCCGATGAGGAGGAAGAGACCTCCGACTCTAAGGAAGCATCTGAGACTGAGGCCAAGGTTGAGGAGCCCTCCAAGAAGCGTAAGGCTCTTGACGAACCTGTCATACCCGGCAAGAAGGCTCGCACCGATATCTCTGACAAGAGCTCTACTCTCTTCGTCGGCTCCCTTGCCTGGGCTGTCGATGACAACTCCCTGTACGAGGCTTTCCAGGAGTTCTCTGACCTCACCGGTGCCCGCGTCGTCACCGACAAGGCCACCGGTCGCAGCCGTGGCTTCGGCTACGTCGACTTTGCCACCCCTGAGGCTGCTGCCGCTGCCCTCGAGGGATCCCAAGGCCGCGAGCTCGCCGGCCGTGCTATGAACATCGACTTCTCCGGCCAGAAGCCCGCTGGAGAGGGTAACCCCCAGGCTCGCGCTTTCGACCGGGCCCAGAAGCACGGCGACACTGTCTCCCCGGAGAGTGACACTCTCTTCGTCGGCAACCTCCCCTTCGACGTTGACCAAGACACCGTCCGCGCTTTCTTCAGCGACGCTGCTGAGGTCACCAGCGTTCGCCTGCCCACTGACCCGTAAGTACTTCTCTGCAACTCGATTCTTCCTTGCGCACCGCTAACACCCTTCAGCGAGTCGGGCAACCTCAAGGGCTTCGGCTACGTTTCCTTCAACTCTATTGATGATGCCAAGACTGCTTTCGCTCAGCTCAACGGCCAGTACGTTGGCGAGGGCCGCAGCGGCCGTGCCGTCCGTCTGGACTATGCCGGCCAGAAGCCCCAGCGTGAGGGCGGTGGCTTTGGTGGCGGCCGTGGTGGTGGCCGTGGTGGCGGCCGCGGCGGCTTCGGTGGTCGTGGACGTGGTGGTGGTGACCGCGGTGGCCGTGGTGGCCGTGGCGGCCGTGGTGGATTTTCCTCCACCAACCGTGGTGGCTTCGGAGACTTCAAGGGCCAGAAGGTCACCTTCTAAACGGTGACGGAAGTTGCACACTTATGATGGTTAATCAGAGGGCACTACGCGGGGATTCCTGTGGGCTACTGTGGGCTGTCGGTTCGAGACAAGTTTCTTTCCTACGGGAATTGTGGGCTTTGAGAGCAGTCTCTTCGGAGACAAGATGGACCTGAGGGCTTTTCATTTGGGACCGTGGGCTTGTGGCAGTCTCGTGCTCCACTATACCAGAGCGAGACGATGCGGGATCTGTACGCTATTGTGGGTTGACCAAGAGGGCATATGTTGCATCGCAGCATCTTCACTTCACAGTGGGCAGACGGCTTATTATCATGAATCTGGGGAAGAATCTCTCTCGATGTCTTGCATCTGTGCGAGTCACGTTAGAGGGGACTCAAAGTTCTAGATGACGACGGCTTCTGTGGGCTCTGGGGGTTGCTTTCAACGGCTTCGGCTGTCGACAACTTGGTGGCTGGTCAGGCGTTTTGTTCTTCCCTTCGGTTACGGTTACTCTTGTGAACTTGGAACGATACCAATGCAATGCGACGCAGGAAACATGGAGTAAGTATACCTTCTCCCCTGTGAATGTCATTTCAAAAGGCATGTACACTTGCCAGGTGGACTTGGCGTTTGGGGACTGGCTGTTATTCTAATACAAAAAGTTTTGTTTTTTTCCTCGATAAAACCACTACCTCTCCATGATGCGTCACCGTGAATGCTGTACTTTCAAACATGATGTGGTCATCTCTTTTGGGACATATTGTGGTGTTTGATTCTCCCTAATCATAAGTTCGCCCGGATCCACCCCCCCGATCGACAGCAGCCTCGTGCTCAGCTCCCCAGCTGGCAGTGCGTCATTGAGCGGCACGAGGTGCGCTCAGCCCCGTGATGGGAAACTCACGACCCCAAATGTTCTCAGTACCGCTAATAGAACACCAGTCGTTCCCTGGTCATCCCGCGCCTGCTCAACGAACATGGTTCACGGGGGAAGCACATGGTCGCCGTCAGCAAGGCGGGCGGATTGAACCCGCTCAAGCTTTCGATCTTGCCCTCTGAATCCCCTAGAAGCAAGGCTCGAGGTACAAAACGGACAGAATCTGTTGGAGGAACGGTAGACCGAGAAGGAGGGTGACTACAACCAGTGGATTCTGGCATGACTTGAAGCACGATTATAGGACGACAATCTCGGTGTGTCTTGGGATCGTCCTTGTTACGAGGTGTAAGTTGCAGACGGGGCTTAAGGAGATGGACCGAACTGCATACTCTCTCCGCAGTTGTCTGCACTGGCACTGGGTAGACGTGGACGGTGGGGTGGAATGCGTGGCCGACGTGAAGAGCCGGTGTCAGTATCCGTATCCGTACTGTAATACCTAGAGCTGAAGACTGATCAAATGGTGGGCGCAGCTCGCGCTTCCCGCAGCCCAAAAAAGCATGCCCCACCTGACACCCTGCAATGCAGTACTTGGCGGCCTGGACGATGGACTGAGCTGACGAGTGGCATATTAACGACGAACGGGGATCGATAGCGTCATTCATATTGTTCATTTTGAGGACAATCCTCCAGACCATACTGTGCTGTGCTTATCGCGCCGTTTGCAGCAGCCCCGGCGCCATCTGATAGTGTTGGTTAGTGGTCTAAGCACCTGACACGGTACGGTGCCCGGAACCTACAAGCGCCGGAGCAGGGAAGCAGGTACCTCGCCGGCCAATGAATGCTGCAGATGTACATCATCTGGACGTTATCGTTGTGGTGTGTACAACGGTTAGCCTGGAATCCTTGGATAGGTAGATGCTCCCCCCTCCCTCCCCTCTCCTTCGTTGCATGCAAAGGCCCAGCCAGTGAGCCAGCCAGCAGCCGGGCCTCAACACCATCTCACCGACCCTGCGTGCCTGGTGAGCCAGCCAAAGTTCGAAGCGGTCTACTGCAAATCTTCCTCTCCTTACCCTCAACTTTTTTCTCCTTGCCTCCTGCCTCGCTACATCGTGCACCAGCACTTTTTCGAACCATCGTCGGCGTCGGGCGCGAACAGACAATCTCGGACCCCATATTACACTAGTAGATACCTAGAACCCACAACGAGCGTATCTTATCTCCAAAACGCGGGGTTTCGGACGGAGGACGCAGCCCCCCACACAACGTTCGCTCGTCGACGACTACGACATCTCGAACGACCACGACGACCGAACTCTTTGATACGCTTCCGGTTATTTCGGTTTCTCTCGACGTACTCCGGCGTAATTTCCCCTTTTTTTTTTTTTAGTATCTCAGAATGGACGGGCAGCAGCGCGACGAGCGCGCGGGACAGCAGAGCATGCAGAACGGCAGGGTGTCGGTGAACGGAGCCCAGCTCGCAGTAGGCCCACGCAGGCGAAATGACGGTCAGTCAACAGAAGGACACCAATACCTCGGGGATATTGACGAAGAGCTGACACGAAGATTTTACAAGAGTCATGGGTTGAGATTTCGTCGCAACCGTCCTCGTCATCCCTCTCGTCCATCGGCGACGATATCGTCACGACAGGTCTCCGCGTCGGCGGGTCCATGGCTGCCCGCCGACGTCGCTTACATCACCAGAGCCAGCCTGTGCCACGATCTTTCCATGTCGACCAAACGGCCATCCACGCTGGCACAAGCAGTCAAGAGGAATACGAGGAGAGTGAAAGCGAGGAGGATCGATGCCTGACGAGCTCGACCGAGAACGTCCAGCCTTTCTTGCGTGCGTCGTTCCAGCAGCAACAGCTGCCGCGAGGAGAATCGGAGGATTCCGATGACAGCGATGGGATTGCTACAGCCCTGGGGCGTGTCCCCGACGATCCTGTCTTCAGACCCCAGCCAAACGCCTTTTCTCATCCGCCCTCGGGTTTGAACAGAAGCCACTCGGCCAACTCGGCGATCCACCAACACCCGCACAGCGGTGTGCGGCCTGCCCTCTCCCAACGATCACAGACCAGAGTCCAGCGCGGCCCGCCCAATTTCATGTCTCCCGCCTATCAAGCTGACAACGATGCGGCTCTTCGTGCGTCGCTCACCACCCTTCTGTCATGCGCCGCTGCAGCCCGCGGTCTGCCCAAGTATAAGGACACTGAGCGACAAAGCGTTCCGTCGGCGCACGCCGGGGTCGGACCTAGCTCTCAACCTGTTGAGTTACGGCTGATGCCCGAATCTGAGCTCATGACTGAGAAACATACCCAAACACAAGGCGCTCCGTCTTCCAGGTCACCTGTCGCGCGTCCGCGGACGACGACAACGTCTTCTGCCTCCTCGTCACCCAGGAGCGACGGTGTCGACAAGCACAAGCGTACTTCTTCACAAACCCGGTCTTCGAGGGCAACCAAGAAAAAGAAGGTGGCGGCGAGTGACGACGCTCTCATCAGCCCGACGTTGCTCACGTGGGTTGTGAGCGCCGGCGTCGTAGTGCTGGTGTCCGTGGTGGGATTCGGCGCTGGCTACGTGATCGGCCGCGAAGTTGGACGCCAGGAAGCCCTCTCGGCAGGTGTGGGCGTCAACGCCTCGACAGTGGCAGACTCTTCGTCGTGCGGGCGAGAAGTTATTCGTTCGTCCGGCGGTGGTCTTCGCCGCTTGAGATGGGGTGCGGGGGTTGGTCGCAGCGTTGTCGCTTGAGAAGTGCCGTCTGAATCATGAAGCGTCGGGTGCTATTGACGAACGGACGGATCCGGGACATTGGACCTTGCAAGGCCTTCCGGGTCTTTTTCTTCCACGCAAACCTTACTACTGGTCCTCTTTTATCTTCCCTGCGACGAATATACAAGTAGACGACTGACTGATTTTTCTACTCATGGATACCTATTCTTTCCCCCATGCTGGGGAAGAAATGCGGAACATACCTGGCAAACGAAAATGGGGGTTTCAGGGGCAGCGGGTAACATTTGAGTTATTTTCTTCTTTTTTCCCAACCCCCCTACTGCTTTTCCGTCCTCTCTCCTCACTTGCTATCTGAGAGGATCACCAGATCTGGGGGGTGGGAGCTGAAGTGGAAACGGGCCAAGGACTGGCCCGGCATGGCATGAAAGCTTTCATTTTCTTGTCTCTCATTCTTTCGTTTGCGAGGATTTGCGAGGATCTCGAATTTAATCTGTGTGGTCCTCTGGGAGGAGGGGAGTTGAAGAGAGAGATCGAAATGGAAGCAAGGCGTGAGGTTATCGGATCATTCAATGTCGTGGGCCAACAAGGCTTGCCTCGTCGACGACGTCAAGGGTTGGTTTATGCCTTGAATTCTTCCCCCCTTCCATGAGCCCTGTATTCCCATCGTCTTGCAATCTAGCCTGCGGGCAAATCTGAAACCTTGATTTGCGGGATGGCTCTGCTCAGCTCGGCTTTTCATAAGGGTAGTTTAATACATGAGGGCACGTTTTACGGTTCACCTTTTGCAGCAGGTCGTGTCTACTTCCGCCCATGTGAGGGAGCGGTTGGCTACGGATTGCCATCCGGGATGCTCTCGCCGGGACGCGTAATTTCTCACACGTGGCTGGTTTCGGCAAGTTCAAAGGCGTCTGAACAGCCGAAGAAGGGGAGAAGCCCGGGGTCGGGTACAACTACGCGCCGGCCCATCTCAACGTCGTCACATTCGGTCGGACTGCAATCTGCCTGTCCGCCGGGCGTTGTCACCCTCCAAACATGAGAGTTCAGCGTTCATTCCTCGGATATGAAGCGCGCAATATTATGTGCCTAGCCGTCTGTTCGCTTGTGGTCCATTTCGCAAGTACCTTAGATCCGAGATGATCGCTCGTTCAGCATGCCTACGGTCTATTTACCTACGCCCGGCGCTGGGGGTCCCGTTCCCCCCCACCCCCCCTCTCTCTGATTTTCAAGATATCTACCCATGACAGGGCTCTCACGACCCATCCATCTATATCCTCTCCTCCGCTTCCCGTTTAGACAACAAGTCACGCGCGCCCGAAATGTTTTTGGATCCTCATCTTGATCAACTTCTACGACGAGTTGTGCAGCGAACGACCGACGACGAGAAGAAACAGAGGAGGGAAACCGCTAGTGCTATGTAAATTTTCCTCCACCCTCTCATCAGGGATCAAAGTAATGGCGCCTCCCCATCAGATCTTTTTTTGAATTTTTTTGCGTTTGCTACGTAAGCCCTTAATTTTATCCTCTTTCACTTTCGAGCCTCACACCCTCGAGCGCCCCCCCTGATGACCACATCCCTCTCTGGCAGCGATAGCAGCAGGGTTTCCAAGTGCGTGTGGTGATGGTGGAGCGATCCATGGCCTCCAAGCAAAAAAGATACAAGACGCCCGTATGCGAACCGGGCGATCTGGTGCGTCTCACTCGATCGTTTCGCCAAGGCCCGACGCGTTTCCAAGAGAAAAAGCCGATGCGGCGACGCCCTCAGAAACCCGACGCGAAGATGCTTGACCAAGGCTTGAAAAATGTTTGTACTTTCATGGATCCCGAAGCCTGAGTATACGTGCGCCCTCGACTTGCTGCGACCTTGCGTTCTATCAATAGAACCGCCAGGGGAATCGGATCGTGCAAACGCTCGAATGCTTTCTCACATAGGCTCGTTTATGGCAACATTGGATGCTGCAGCAGGGAACGCATTCCCACTCGGACTCATCCAGCACTTGTTGCTTGAATCATGTATATTGTCGGAGAACGTCCGTCACTTTAGACCTAAAGTTTGATGAAAGCCCCTGATGCTGACCAGGCCGCGGAGAGGACACCGCCTATGATGAGCTCGTCACAGAGCACTTAAGTCAAGGGGAACGCTGCTGCCTCTGCCAGCCCTGTAGCGTCGAGGACCACCGACGAAATCCCTTGGCTTTGGTAGCATAGCCTCGTCTTGAAACTTCCACCGTGGATCTTGAACGATATACCGTTGACCACCTCCGCCGCCGCCGCCGCCTCCTCCACCAGCGTGTAGACTGGCTGTCGTGTTAGACCGAGTGGGGCTAGGGCTCTTTGCGCCGTTGGGAGCCAGAGTGAAAGCACTTGGGTCCAGCATGGACGAACGAAGACCGGAACCAGCGCGAGCCCGTGAAGGGGGAGCCGCTGGCGGTGGGTGTGCAGCAGCGGGAGGTGATGGTGCGTTTGAAGGCGGTGGCGGTGGAGCAGCACTGGGAGATGCTTGCCCGGCTGCTCGCAGGGCGGCTTGCATTGCCAGCGGTGAAGACCCGTTTGATGCTGGTGGAGGCGGCGGAGGTGCTGGGGATCGTGAGGGTGGTGACGGCGCTGGAGCTCGAGGTGCAGCAGCAGCAGGGGGGGGCGGAGGCGCCGAGGGTGGGGCCGAGGGGAGTGCCGAAGGGGGGGCGGGCGGAGGAGGTGCAGGAGCATTCGACGGAGGAGGGGGAGGAGGAGCTCCAGGAGCTGGTGCACCTGGTACTGGGGGTGGATGGCTGGAGGGCGTGGAAGAAGGCTTCCGGGATGCAGGCAGTGGTGGAGGCTTCTTGCCGATGGGAGGCGGGGGTCCTTTCATCGATGCAGACGAGCCCGGTCTGGGTACATCGCTCGTCGTCTTGCGCAGGTTGGCGATCGATGGCGGCAGTACTGGGGCAGCGGTAGGGGGGGGTAGAGGCAGCCTTCCCGGCGGAGCCGGCGCCGCACCTCCTGGGGGCTTTGGCGCTCCGAAAGTCGGTGGTTTTGGCGCCGAGGATGATCGCACGTTGCTCTCGGGATCCGAAAGGTACGAAGAGTCCGCAGAGGCGCCCGTGTCAACAGCTCCACGAGTCTTGCGTAGCTTTGGCATGCCACCAGCAAACAGACCGCCAAGCTGTGGTGCCGCCTCCATCGGCGGCGCAGGTGTGCTTTCCCTTCCGCTCTGGTCACTGTTGCTTCTAGCTCGATTTCCCGGCACCGGAGGGGCTAACCCACCAGGAGGTTTGGGTAGACCTCCCAAGCCTGGAATTGGTGGTGCGCCTCCTACAGGCGGGCCCCCTGGGCCGCTGGATGACTGTCCAACTATCGGGGCGGACCTGTCGTTTGTAACGGCTTTTCTGAGGGCCTTGCCTTTGGTAATATCGGTGAGAAGAGCTCCCTGTAAATCGTGTTAGCCCAGTTACACCCACAGAAAAGGTGCATAGATGCCCCATGAGCAGTGGCCCCTTACTCTGTTCGCTCCTCCAGGCGGTCTTGCAGGCAGAGCACCAGCTCCCGGAGGACCTCCGCCAGGAGGGGGTGGCGGCGGTGGAGGGCCACCCATCGTGGGCATCGGAGGCGGCGGCGGCGGCGGTGGAGGGGGCATGACGATTCGATTATCTATGGCGTTTATTCTATGTTGCTGTCGATGTCGTGGGAGCGTTGATGAAGCCGGCGTATTGTCGACGGAGAGTTGTTCGCTGATGGGCACGTCGTCGGTCGGGGGGTTGAGCGGAAGCGACTTTGGAGATGGATGTCGTTCAAAAACGGTACCGTCGTATGGCAGGGTAGTGTTTCAAAAGTAGAGAAATAAGAGGCTCTCGAGGAATCGATGGGTGGATTTCCAGGGGCGGTGGGATGATGGTACTCTGGGGTTGCTTTCCAGCCGCGTGGTGTTTCGTCATCTTTCGGGCGGTATCTTGATCCGTCATTTGAAGATGCGGCGTCGTTAGGCGCGGGCGGTGCAACCGTTACATTCGGAGTGGGCCGGAGCGCCTCTGCGTCTTTCGAGGTACTTCTCTTTCGCCGCAGACTGTCCAATGCTCGAGGTACCTTTCAAACCCCCTCAGCCCCAAAGTTCATCGCGCGTACCTGCGACTGCAAAACACGCAAGCCCAAGACGCCTTAAAGGCAGCCATTCAAGAAAACATTCAGGGGTATAGCGAAGAATCTGAATCTGATCGCGTCCCGAGATATTGAAGAAAAAATAAGATTGACTACTTCCATCTGGTTGGTATATTGCTGTACCACAGCGGTCTTCATCCTGGATGAAAGTGGTTGAACAGCTCGCAGATGGTGTGAGAGAAACGGTTGGTGAGAGAAACCCGTGCGTAGGTAGGTAGCGTCGATTGGCAGAACTTATGTTTCTTCAGTGACCTTTCACGTACAGAGTACTAAGGTGCCTAAGTAGGTACCTAGCACCCTAGGTAAGTAGCACCTAGGTAGGTACATACGATTTCTTACTCCACTCAAGTGGATCGACTGCCAGTCTCATTGGTACACACGGCCGCCATCTTCCGAGCGAGCATTATAATGCCAGGGGACCAGGTGCGGATAATTGGACGACGTGCTATTGGGGGGGAAACGGGGCTTGGGTGGAAATTTTGCAGGAGCCCTTAGCTTCCCCAGAGCCTCCGTCGCGTCCAGCGCAATCGTCTCTTTTTTGTTGGTCTTTTTTGTGCTTCATACTGTCGCCTAGCATATGCTGGGTTCCTCGTCAGCTTTCGCTCTGTAGTCTTTATCGCATCCCGCCCTTTCCAAGGCTCAGACGACCTCCCCCGGTTGTTTGTTCGATACAGCTTCTGCTTCACCCGCCCGGCGACTCCTTCTGCCGGACTATTTTGGTTACTTGCGCATCTTCAAGATCACCTGGCTCCCAATCGCTTCCCAGTTCACACTACTGCTACTACTGCAGCAGCCTAGATTCGCCAATCGACGACGAATCACGCCCGCTCGCTCTTTGTCTGTTGCTTCAAATCGTCCAATCCTTTTCGCCGAACACGCGTCCTCCTCGAACACCCGACCCCGAACCCTCTCTGCCGCCACCATCACCAAGATGATGCGGACTGCCATCATCCGGGCAGCGACGCGCCGACCTCAATCGGTTTGTCGACTATGTGTGACCTTGTCACCAAGCGTTGGTCAACAGACTCGAATGCAACACACCGCCAAGCCAAACATATCGTCGATCGTCCCTCACCGATCTGCCAATATCCGCGATAATATCACTTTAAGGCGAGTCTTCGACGGAACCCGTCTGGCGAGCACGGTACCCGCTTCAGATTTACACAAAACCGGTCACGAAAGGCCCGCAACGACAGGCACATCGTCCAAGGAGCTCCCTGATCCGAGCAAGGTGGCGGGCGTGGTTCTGCAGAGCAAGAAGCGGTTTCTATCCACGGACGGCATTCCCACTCCACAACTCGTCATCGCAGCGTTGAAAACGTGCCAAGGCGCCGCGAACGCGATTCAACCATATCTATCCAAGTCGGAGAATGGTCTGGCCTCGGCCCTCACCGCATCGACCGCCTCGAGCCTCCTATTCCTGGACTCCAACTCGATCGCTGCTACTTCTGGCAGCACGTCGATCCCGTCGATTTCTGTCAAGGATACAGTCGATACAATATCCGAGTCAGCATACGAAATCATTGCCCACCCCACCGTTTCCATTGGACCCCAGGTCTTGGACTTATACGTAAACATCCAAGCTAGGCTTGGCAGGCCCGAGACACTTCCCCATGTTTTCGAATTGTATGCGTCAAAGCCCAGACCAAAGGTGGTTGAGAGTTCAATCTCGTATGCTGAGCAGAACCCAAACCGAGCAGACAAGGCCATCGAGGCAGGCGTGGCCGAAACAGCTCTGGGGGCCGCTATCGACGCCAAGAACCTCGACACTGCCATTGGCATCGTTGAGGCCTGTTACGCAACAAAAGCATTCTACCGCCAAAAACTTCTGCGGAAGGCGCTTCTGCCCGCCTCGGCCGTGAGTGCGGCCCCCTTTGGCGTCTACGCTCTTGCCTCCAATCTCTCGGCATTCCAGAACACTATGGAGCCCGTGACCGCTACCAAATTCGCCTTCGCAGCGATCCTGGCCTACCTGGGGTTCACGGCAACCATTGGGATGGTTGCCAAAACCACTGCCAACGATCACATGCGACGGGTCACTTGGGCACCTGGCATCCCATTGCACCAACGTTGGCTACGCGAGGAAGAGCGCGCCGGCATGGACGATATTGCCTGCGCGTGGGGTTACAGAGAGAAATGGAGACATGGCGAGGAGGGCGGCATCGAATGGGAGTCTCTCAAGGAGTATCTCGGTCTGAAGGGGATGATGCTCGACAGAGTTGAGCTGATGGAGGGAATGAGTTGAGGAATACATGTTAAGTTGAGGGTTCGTTGATGAGACGTGTGGGGTGACGTCGACCCGACGGCCTCGGGGTTTCATTAGACGGACCAAGGACGGTGTAGAGGAGCGTGGACCAGGGAAGCTAGTTGTCGAGCTCAAGGACCACCATGGACCAGAGGGGCATCTGGCAACTGGGTTACGAATCTGAACGTCGTTGCTACGCCCTCCCTAGACCGGAGAATAATGCGGCGTCGGGCCAATCCAATCTCATCTGAGGCGTTACAAGAGGCCCGCCGACAGATCGGCAATGTAAGTGCGTCTTAGCCCCGCGCATCTTGCCAAGATACTGCCCAGACATCGCCCAGACAGCATCGCCCTCCACTTGCGGATCACCGCAAGCCAAGTCGACAACGACTGCTCGCTGCCATCTTGTTTCAAGCGCTATTCCTGGCCTACCTCCACACTTGACTCAGCATCAGTGCATCGTTGGTGACAAGATGAGTTTGACCAAGGATCTACCAGTTGGTGGAAGACCGAGTGGAGCAGCCAGCCTTGGGTTGACTACAGTGTTGCAGTAGTTTCTGGCAGTTTGTAAGCTATCTTGCTCTACCTACGTATGTAAGGTCGAGCCAATCTCACAATCTATCCGACAAGCCTCGGGAGCTTCATCTATACTATGTTTCCGCATCTACACGCCCCCCCCCCCCCCCC